>CAIGQQ010004470.1:2411883-2460495 GCA_903798035.1 Danio albolineatus
TTATTATTATTATTATTATTATTATTATTATTATTATTATTATTATTATTTGGATGAATTATCCCTTAAGGGTCCTAATTCTTTTTGAAATTTAATTCCTGTTTTAATATTATTTTGCTAGTTTTAACTGTAGCACTCTGTCTCAGATGCTGAAACTAAAAGTTTTTGTGACTGTACAAAGCTCATGAATATTTAATAGTCTGAGCACTGAGGCAGTTTATGATTGGTTGTCTGCACTGGCGACTGGGACTTCTCAAGAGTGGGAAAGCACAGATGTTGCTTATCAATGTCAAAATGTGTGCTCAGATCTATTTTTTATTTTAGTGTCTGCTGTGTTTTTTGAAAGAGCTTTTCAAACTTTTACTAAACATCAATTTTACTTAAATGAAAACTGGATAATTCTGTCTGCATACATTCAAATGGATTTACGGCGACATGAGGGTCAGTTAATGACAGAATATACATTTTTGTGTAAAATAACCATTTAAACAGTTGAACGGACTTCAATATTTTAGCTTTTTGTTCACTGATTCAAGGGCTCACCCGATCATTATGTTCCAGACAGGACAAAAAAACGTAAACAAAAAATTGTACTCTAGTAAGAATTGTCCAAGCTAGACTGAAAATGACACTTTAAGAGACTGTTGACTATATCGGCATTGACCTTTGTTCTATTTAAATTAAGTTTTGAACTCATCACCATGTTCACCAGGTGTCAGTAACAACCAATCCAAACCAATCCATACATAACGAAGAAAACAAAACTAATTTGTTTAGAAGTTATGTGTAATTAAAATAAAATGACACAGGTATTAAACACATGAACAAAGGAGGTGTAAAAAAGCATGGAAAGACCAGACAGCAGCAGAAATCTCTCGGAATCTCTACCCTGCCCCCTATCAGTAAATTAATATTAGCTGCTTTAGACCCAACACCTACATTACAAAGAGGGTGAAGATGAAACCAGGGTCGACATTTGAGAAAGACACTTTATTGTGTTGATCCGTTTGTTGAATTTAAGTAACATTGCAACTAATTCTCATTAGCTTATAAGTAGACTGTTAGGTTGGGGTTAGGGGTAGGGTTAGTGTAAGTTTCTTACAGTTAGTTAAATGTCTGTTGAATGTCTGTATCAACAGATATTAAGCAGACATTCTACTAATACTCAAATGGACCATCGAAATAAAGTGTTGCCAGAAATTCTCAGTTGGTTTCAGAAGAGACAATAAAGCTGCTAGAATAACCCAGCCAGTCACCTGAATTGAATCCAATAGAAAATAAGAGTTAAAGACAACAGCTGGAGGAAAATCACACATGAGCAATGCATGCGACTCTATTCTCCATACAAGAAACGCCATGAAGCAATTACAAAAAAAAAATTCTGAAGACATTCCTCTTCACAGACAGATGATATTGTATAAAGTTATAGTAGATATTCCTTATGTATTACATCTGAATTCCATTCATACAACTCATATTCATACTATATAAAATGTACATTTAAACGGTTGTGAAGTGACCTTATCTGTCATGTTGTCAATATTACATGACCTACCTACATCCGTTGCGTCACTTCACTTGCATGATTTTTTTTTTTCTGTGACCTTATGGGATAGTTAAGCATTTATTGTTTTATAGTCAGGAGCGGACTGGCCACCTGGTAGAGCGGGCAGTTTCCCACTGGGCCAAACTTTTTGGGCCGGGCTGATCATCTTCTTATGATCTGATTGGCCTATAAAACGGACAGACCGGCCCATGTGACATAATCTGCAGCCCTTGGTTCTTTTCTTTATTGAGCTGACCCCATCTCAAACACCCATTTTGGGCTTTGTGTGAGCATGCAGCGTCGGTGTGTATTTGTCAAAATAGTTCAGAGTCACACCTATTTCACTCCTCAAGCACACGTATGGACAGCAGAAGCAGCATGCAGGCGTTTGCCTTTAGCATCTGCAGCGCACAGAGGATCAGCAGCTTTTGCACAGATCAATCTATCCCTGTCTATTCTATCTAGTTACCTATCTGTCTATATAAATACCTTTTATTTATACTTTTCATCTACACCAAGGCACAACTTCCTCCCATACTTGAGGAAGTTGATGGGTAGCGTTTTGATTGTATGTTGTGGGCCGCTCTGGCCCAAAATGCCAGGGTAATTTTATTTTTTTTGTCCCAGTCCAGCCCTGCTAATAGTCTTTCCAAAGTGTCCTTCTCCTCAAAGATGTTTTTCACATGCCTGTATGTTAGAGACATATCTATGAGAGTAAAAGAATTCTCATTTACTTTTACCTCTTGGTGCTTTAGTTGAGACCTAGAATCAAAGATTATATGATATATGTAAGGGATAATCAAAGGGATTTGTTAAAGGCCTGTGTGAAGCAGGGGACTGTGTCCTCCGGAAAGTGCATTTAAAAACCAATGAAGCATGACAAGCTGTTGATTATCCTGCTTGTTTTGTGGTCAAATGTTAAGTTTAACAAAATTAAAAAAGTTTAGCTTTTTGCATTGCAATATTTGACTGATTTTTTGTCAAAATTGTCATGACATGTTAGATCTCCCCTCTTTGAATCAGTCACAGTGTGTGTAAGAGAGATTATGTCAATTGTATCTGGATGCAGCCTTGATGATGCAAGCTGAGACTGCATAACTCAGTGATGCAGTGTCAGAACCGATGCACTCAATGGAGCTAGTGACATCACTGTGAGGGGAATGGTTAAGCGTGGGGTGAGGTGAGCGCATTAAAAGCATTGCATGCAGCTCAGATTGCACTGCATCCAGGCCCATTTCGATTAAGTGTCTGCGCATGTACAGGTAAATGATGCATATGTAATGGTTCATAGTAAAGTGTTAAATATCTCTTCTCAAATAATTTTGAGCATATTTTATGAGCTGGTTGATCAACATCGGCTCACTGGTAAAGCGAGTCATTATCCTCATGATTACACAAATAAATTAAGGCTCAGGAGACTCACTGAGTTACTGTGGTTACTATTAAAGCTTGAGGGAAGCGCATTATTTTGAACTGTGATCCTGAAATACCTGTGTGCACAATCTATGATTGTATTAAAGTATGTCATGCAAGAAATATATTATATAAAATGTGTTTTTTGTTCCAGAGAGGACAATATTAGTTTTCCAGGCCCCTAAGCATGGCCTCACTAATGAATCTGAGCATCATAACTGGACTAGGGCATATGTAAAGTGCACAGTGTAAGTGTTCAGATAAAATAATCTGCTAAGTGAATCAATTTAAACGTAAAGCAGGTTTCGTTTTGGAAACAAATGGGTCTTTATATGCTACAGGCAACTATTGACTCCCAACATCTGAGGCAGATGTTGTTTGTTGCTAAACAACATCTAAATCCACAATTTGGATCCATTCAAACTGTCATAACTGAAACATTGCTTAACCAAGGGTTAAAAATGGAGTTTTAAGTCATTATCCCGGGATTTAAGAGAGTGTGATAAGCTCTTTTACTGAGAAGGATATGATGCTACTGCCAGAAGAGAGTATTTGCACTCCTCTTGTTTCTGTTCTCTTTGTTTTATCCCTTTTTTTTTTTTTGAAGTCTCAGAACTTTGATGCCCATTTTGTTCCGTCCCCCATTTCCATGTCCCAGGATGATTTGTGGGGCTCACTGAAGGGCGAAGTGGGATTCCACCAGGTTAAAACAATGAGATCTTAGTGCGAAAGTGATAGATGAACCGACTCCAACCACATTTGTCTTCGCTTTAACATTTTCTTGTATCAATTGTTTCAGGAAAGCTTGCTTAATATGCATTTCTGAGCTTCCTGGTGCTGAAGGAAAGAATGAATCAATAGAACTCTGGAACAAAAGAAGAATAGCAAGACGATTTGGGACTTCAAGAGTCTAATTAAGAACAAGGTTCTTCATTCTGCCTGTTTTAATGAGAGCCCTATGACGAATGTCAGCCTTGTAGATACTATCGTACAAATCTCTCACGTTCACCATTGAAGTAAACAGCCAACTATATTGTCCAGCTCTGAAACTTCATGAAATATTGCACAACGTGTTTGAGTTTGTAAAATTGGATTCATTGTCTGTTTATTAAGCCAATAGTAAACCTCCTCGCTCTACAATGTCATGAATTAAACTAATGGCTCGGGAATAAGACAAGGAGCATTGGGAAAATATGGAAGCGTGCTCGTGTGCAGCCATGTGCAAAATTGATATTTCACAATATCTGATTTATCATGCCGCTTGTTCTGTTTAGCGTCATTGTCTGTTAATATTCACTTTTTTCTGCAGTCAGAAGATTGTCTGTTTATGCACAGAGGTCGACCAGAACTTTACAACCGGACAGTGGACAGCTGTGATGAATAGTCAGTTTTGACAGTGAAATGGATACTCCGATCTATATATTGACAGGCGGTTGATAAATGGCATGAAAGGCAGGTGTTCACTGATAATGAGCCAGTGAAGCAAGCGGCTGATTAAGCTCCAACTTTGATTCCAGAACCACACGTCCTTTGATTCATCCTTTGGGAAAAGATGGCATAGATGAATGAAAGAAAGCCCCTTGGTATAGCTTTGCTTCAGAGATGAGGATGTGTATCTATTTAGTGTTGTCTCAAATAAATGAAGCTTAATTTCTCAGTAGCAAGAACGTTACTAGTATTTTTAATTGTATTACTTCATTAGGATAGGCTAATTCTTAAATTTGTAAATGAATGAGCATTTTGAGTAAGTTTTTTTCAATTTTTAATTATTATTTTTTTGTTGCAAGTATCAATACTGGAATATTTAAAACTAAAGTCTTGCTTTTGGTTACTATCTTTACCAGTTTTGCTCTCATCTCTCACCTGCAGCAGTTAACACACATGCTGCATGTGAGCACTCTACAATCTTTAGACTGTGGGGGAAACCGGAGCACCTGAATGAAACCCACGAGAACATGGGGAGAACATACAAACTCCACACAGATATGCCAACTGACCCAGCCGAGGCTCGAACCAGTGACCTTCTTGCTGTGAGGCGACAGCACTACCTACTTTGCCACCATGTCACCCATTTAGTGTTTATTAAATTATTTAGTTAAATAGTTTTACGTAAATTTCTGTATATTTTTAATCAAACTAAAATGCAATGAATTGTATTTTGGTTATAGTTTTATTAGAAATTGAATAGCCTTTGTAAAATTGATAGGCTCTGATTGTGTTTTAGCAGCTCTTCTTACCAGATTGTTCTTGGTGCCATATCGAAGTTAGAAATTCCAGCGCGATGTGACAAAGACATCACGCCACACACACAACAGATCTTCATTCTGAACATGAACACAGGAAATCTTGCAAAACCTCCTGAAACTTGAGAATGAACATGGTGGACAATTCAATTAATAAAGGACTAAAGGTGTCCAGGTCTATTTCTGCTGTGCCATGACTGTGTTTGACAGGCTTCTGTCTTCTGTCAGCTTGCTTTGCTGCTACTGACAGCGACCTGAAATCATTTCAGATCATGTTTAGAATCAGAACGTCATATTTAACTGGCAATATAACATTGTGCCAACCAGTTCTGAACAAATGATTGTTTATTGTGAATCAATTGGCTTTAAGCCAGGCATGCTCAACCCTGCTCCTGGAGATCGACCTTCCTGCTGAGTTCAGCTCCTACCCTGATCAAACACACCTGAACCAATTAATTAGGACCTGAACAGCACTAGATAATTACAGGCAGGTGTGTTTGATATGGGTTACAACTGAAATCTACAGGATGGTCGATCTCCAGGAGCAGGGTTGGTCAGCCCTGCTTTAAGCCAATGAATTAACTGGTCAAACAGGGGTGTTGGAATGGCGGAGCTTGACATACCTGTGGATCATCGTTATGATGCGCAGAATAGAACAAAGGAGAGAGGCCTCCCGCTGCTGTGGCAAATGATCTCAATCTGTATGGTTTTGTGTGCATGTGGGGGGGTTGAGATGGAGAATGCAGACTCCCTGTACCCCCTGCCAACTCCCCGTGCCGCTCTCCGCAAGATCCCACCTTGGGAGATTGCCCATATTGCCTATGCCTAAATCCGCCACTGACCGTGAGTACATGTTGTGCTCTATAAATGAGCCTTATTATCACATCTGATGTTCATGTTTTGGCATTTATACAATATTATTGAATCATTTAGAAATGATGCTAGGGCTAGTGCATTCTGCATATTCACAGCCTGTAGCGTGTTTATGATTAATGTGTGAGATTGCCAGTTGTATCCTAATTATATTACATGTATGATTATGTTTGTCATCATGCTGCTATAAAACACTCAAGTGCCTTGGAAAGTCCTTTATTGGATGTTGTTTGACAATATCTGAGTACTTTCAGTTTCAATGTGCTGATTATGTTTACACAAAAAAAAGAATATATTGCAGTGTATATATTTATACTGTTACATAAAAGTGTAAATCTAATTATACTGTATATATATATATATATATATATATATATATATATATATATAGAGAGAGAGAGAGAGAGAGAGAGAGAGAGAGAGAGAGAGAGAGAGAGAGAGAGAGAGAGACAGAGAGAGAGAGAGAGAGAGAGAGAGAGAGAGAGAGAGAGAGAGAGAGAGAGAGAGAGAGAGGAAAGCTATAAATATTAGACCAACCTCAAAATACAATGTAATGCAGTGATACAGTTTATACAGTGGGCGAAATAAGTATTGATCACGTCACCATACTTCTCAGAAGTCATATGTCTGAAGGAGCTGTTGATTTTAAAAAAAATTACCAGATGTTGCTAATGACCAAAGAAATCCATATATGCAAAGAAAACTAAGCTAATCAGTTCACAAATGAAGATATGTGTAATAAAATTAAATGGCACAGGGAAATAGAATTGAATGCATGAAGAAGGGGAGGTTTAGAAAGACAGTGAAAGCCCAGACAGCAGCTGAAATCTCTTAGAAGCTATTCAGCAACCCTCTGCCTTTGCCTTTTAATATTAGCTGCTTCAGTCCAACATCTACATTAGCAGGATGATGAAGGTGAAACCAGGGTGGACATTTCAGCAAGACAATGATTCAAAAAATGCTATGAGAAAAAGAAAATCAAGCTGTTGAATGGCCCAACCAATCATCTGATTTGAATCCAATAGAAAATACAAAATAAAGATCAGATTTGATAGACGGGACCCACAGAACAATCAAAATTTTTATACTATGCCAAAGTCTGTGAAAAACTCACAGCTGAGCAATGCATTTAACTTCATTCTCTGTCTGTTAGTTGTCTTTAAGCAGCCATTACAAAAAAAGCCTTTTATATAAAGTATTAAATACATTTCAGTAGTTCAGTACTTTCACTTTCTGTCATTCCATTGTTATTACACACAACTAGTTTTTTGTTTCGTTTAATGTTTATGTTTGTACTGTTTGAGATTTTAGCAATATCTGGTTGAAATCTGTGTCAACAGCTCCTTTAGAAATATTATTCCCTGTAAAAAAAAGCCATGTTCAATACTTATTTCACCCACTGTAACTAACAAGCCAAACAAACAAACTAGCCAAAATTTTGTATTTGTGTGGTTTGAATGAAATAAATTCCCAAGCAGTTCTGAGCATTCCTCTCTTTTTTCATTAATTTTCATGAAAGGCCACATGTCAGATTTTTCATGTATTAATCACTTTTTCATTCCAAAGTAACAGCTTTAGTAGACCTTCCTCGACTTCCCAAGTTCTTCATTAAAGCAAAGACTGATTTTTATGTGAAGGACGGAAAAAATCAAAAGGATGTGACATTTGCACAGACTTCAAAAACCTCTATTCTAATCCACACACATGAAATAAATGATTATACAATGTTCAGATAATAGCAAAAGAGCTATCCTCTATTGTAATGTCATTTTTTTCTAGAAGGTAAAGAAGAGAATATAAGAAATTAATTATTTAACATGAGGGAATTGAACATATCATGAAGTAAGAAAGACTAACAAAGAAGCATTCATAAGTGCACTACAAGTAAATGTATAATGGTGAGTGATTTCATAAAGAGGAAGGCAAAACAAACCATCAACGATTTCTTCCACAGAAATACGACCTTGAAGACTGAAACAGGCTTTTCTGATTAGCCAAAATTCTGCACCAAGGGCTTAAACTAGTGTTCCTCTTTATTGCCCAAAATTCTCTGATCTCCAAACAGCGCCTGCTGTTGCCTGTACAGATACACAAATCATGTTTGTTCTACATTTCACATAGATATATGGTTCAATAGTGTTTTGCATTCGCTTCACTGGCAAAAAATGTGAGCGAATATGAGAAATGAGCTTCCTAATTTGTGATTCAGAGAACAGGATTTCTTGCACCTGCAATGAAAATTTTGAAAAGATGTGACTAATGTGTTTCTCATGGGAGAACAATTTTTGCAAATATTACAAATAATCATTTAAAAATAAAACTCAGATTTACTTATACACACATATGTGACAATTCTTCAAAATTCCACTGTGATTTTATAAATTGTTTGGTTACTTAAAGGTGCCATAGATTGAAAATGCATATACTTAGCATAGCTGAGTAATAGGAGTTCAGTGCATGGAAATGTAATACTGTGAGCCTCAAACACCATTTTTTCCTCTCTTGTGTAAATCCTGTGAGTGTAAAATCCTATTGAAAAAAGCAGGCCAACAAAACTGACTGTTACGATGCACACAGGATAATTAATATAGTATGCACACCTCAGGCTGCGTTTGATTGGCCACAATGTTTCACAGTAAGATTACAACAATGATAAGGTTATCCAAGTCTCTTCACAGCTTCCTCAGAACACTTAATAGGGGATAGATGGATTATATTTGGTGCGTCTTGAAGAGGCATAGGGTCTGTTTAACAGTATCTATTTTTAGTTTAACCTGTATATTGTGAAATTTAATTTTCTAATGAGGTTACATTGCTTAATTAGTGTTTACAGTATATAAATATATAAATGGTATATTTCAGAATCCTGCACACTACAAATATTTGCAAAATGTTGCAAGCAATGTATCTTAATAAAATATTTAAATACATTTATATAACTGATCACACTTTACAGTAAGGTTTCGAAAAGCGTATAGTCAGCGACCTCTAGTGGATTCGCAAAAACAAAAAGTGCAAAAAGACGTACCTCCCGGGACGTATTCCGCAGCCTCCAGAAACGTACTTAGGACTACGTTCTCAGAATGAGCCTGGGTTGGCTTATGTTTTGATCATGTGATTCCTTTGTTCTGTTTTCCCGCCATTTGTTAGTGTTCAGTATTTTCACCTGTGTCTCACCCCGGTATGTAATCAGTTTAATCATGTCCTCTGTATTTAAGTCCCACATTTTGTTCAGTCCAGCGTCTGGTATTGCACAGCTTCTGTATTGTCAAACTTGATGTGATTCCAGTGTTCCATGTTCCAGTTGTGAGTGTTCATTTTGTAAATAAATATGTGTTTTCATAAACTCCTGTGATCCTGTGCCTTTGAGAGAGAGGCAGTTGTGACAGTTGCAGATGGATGTAAAAGAAAATGATTTATGGTATTTATTAAATTTCCCATTAATTGTGTTTTACTGTTAATTGTGTTTTATTAACGTCTAGCCCCACCCCTAAACCTATTATTATTATTTGGTATCTATTACATTACCCAATAAACAATATTTTTTAACATCTTCCCCTATCCTAAACTCAACCATCACAATAATGTAAAAATATTAATTATTTTTATACTGTGTTATAAAAATGCTGCTATATTTATGTGCATATTGCACTTTGGCTGGCCGTGTATCCTATTTATACCGCTGAAAACTGGGCAAAACCTATGGTTGGCTGAGGGATAGTGGATTTAGTATTTGTAAATAATATTTTGAATGAGCTTGTATTTTGCACTATTATCCTTAATTTTTTTAGTTTTAATATGTAGAAATTGTGCTATTTTATATCACAGCTCATATATAATGTTAATAAAAAAAAAATTGCACAAGTGTTTGTGTGTATGTTGACATGTCATGGTAAAAAATAACATGTCAACACTGAGAAATGACACGCCAAGGTGAAAAAAACGTATGACCATGTTTATTTAATTAAAAAGGATGCATAATGCATGAAAAAAAAACTGTATGACAGTTTTCTTGAAAAACCCTTTGTCTTTGACCTATGTTTGTGCTACCTACATTTACGATGGCACTCTCGATCAATCTTAGTGAGAAGTGATATACTTTCAATATAAACGTTATTCTTGCAATCAAATCAAAGCCAGTTATTCACGCTACAAGCTTTTATGGAGGAGAGTGGATACGCATCAAATCTTCCTCTGCAATAGCAGTAAAAAAAACACGTCTGGGAATCCAAACTTGTAAAAAGACTCCCAAGGACTATTGCTGTTCCAGAAGGTGGCTGTGGTTTTGGTCCTTATGGGATTGCATGACGAATCAGAAGAATGATGAATGGACTGTCTCAGGGCTAATCTGTCTTCTGAGGGGTTAAACAGCATTCAGTTCAAACCTCGCTAACTGTTCTAGCGTCTGAAGACAACATGAAAGCGCTTTGTTGTGTTAGCTGTGGGAAACGGTGTACGTAGACATTCACAAAGCCTTTTTTCTGCGTTTCTTTCTGATATCAGGGCACGCCAGACATGACAATTTAAAAGCTAGAGTCTATTACTGTGCAAATGAGCGAGACAGTGCCATCTTCTCTGCTTTTCAAAGATATCTTTAATCAATAGCATTTTTTTTGACTGCTTTACCTCAAAGTGCATTAGTATTTTGCATATTTAAAGCGAAACTGAAATGTGTCAGGTTTAAAAGCATTCTTGCTGTTTGAACATTGGAAATTGTGCAATCTCCTGTCTTCCGCTGTCAGTCAATGGAAATTCGGAGGACTAAAAATACCTCCAAATGGTTATGCTTTATATTGTCCCATATGGCTAAAGCAATACGCTAGAAAGACCTTTTGCAGGAAACCATTATAAGTTTGTTTCCTTTTAGATATAAATGAGGCAATTAAAAGTTGTTTATAAATTGTGTGCCCAGGGGTTGATTTGCACTCTGTGTATATCACGAGAGGTGAAAGGTCCCAATAAAAAATAAATATAAACCACTCAAGTGAAGCAGCTTTAATTAGAACACAGCTGCTGCAAGGCCAAAGACAAGCACTAGTGCAAAATGACCACTGTTGGGTTTTACCATTGCACTCTTTAATTTAAACTTTATGTAATATTATATGTAAAATATTCAAAAAAACAGGAATGATTTTTCTGTACTATGATACAAAACATTGAAGTTCTAAATATATGATAATTGAACCTAAGCAAAGTTAAATAAAGACTTGTTTTCCGACATTATATTGAGTGGTGTGCTTTTCCTAACCAATAATAATAATACAATACTTAGTAGTGAAAAATGAGTCATTAACAAAGCATTATATATGTGTGTATGTGTCAAGAATACGGCATTTAAAGTTGTAACTAATGTCTGTTAATGTAGAGTTCATTCTTAACAAAGGATGCATTGACTATTTGCAAATGATTAATAAATTATTTATAGTGTGCCGTTATTATAAAGTGTCACTATAAATTTTCTAAAATATTATTGCCAATACACTACAGTTCAAACTAACTAATTCCATTTGAAGTGGATCAAAAAAGAAAAAAAAAATTGTAAGACAAGAATTGTTATTTTAAGACAACAGATTTAAGACAACATTGATAAAATGTTTTGATCCACCTCAAATGTTGTCTACTGTATTGAAACAACTATTACAATTTACTATAAAATGTATAGTGTTACAAACTAAATCTATGTCATATAAATAGATGCTCTTATTTTTAGCCTTTTATTTATTATTAAAGAATCCATTTCTAATTGTTTTGCTGACAGCACAAACTAACTACAATGGTCAACATCAAGGTTCACATTGTTGGTGATAAAAAAAAGAGGATGGGCTGGTATTATAGGCTTATATGTTTGGATCATTGTTATCTAGGGTTGACCATGGGGAATTGTCCTTCAAGCTCCATCATGCTTCTTTGTCCCTTTGGTTTCACCTTGTTCAGTTGTCGCACTGACCTTGCAGCAGCCTTAAGGGTGTGCAACTCCCCATTCTTCAAGTTTCTTATCTTAGGACTAAATTTAAAACAAGATAAATGAAATAATTCGTATTACAGAAGTAAATCTGTACTTGATTTTGGATTCTTATACTGTTACAAAATTGTATCTTATCTCTAATTAGAAACTCATCAAGTTTGACAATTTACGTCAAGGTCTTTTCCCAAGCAATCAACACTGCACAAACTGCTAATGAGTTAGCCTAAACAAAATGGATAAAAACAACAAGAAGATTTTAGGCAAACCAGGTTGTGACACGTTTTGCAATAAAACTACTTCAATTTGAAAATCACTGTTTGCAAAAAATGAAGAAAAAAAATATGAATGAAGGCATTAGTCACTTGCACTGTAATCAGTGATGCTCTCTGATGCTTTGATGGTCTGAACATGATATTAACTGTAATATCATGTTGTGTGGCAGTCTTTAATTATTTTAAAGTATTTTGTCATTGTAATGTAACACATCTTTACCATTAAACACTTGTTTTTCATTGTCTATCTGCAGTAACTGTAATGCTATTTTTGAACTGTGAAATTATAAACATTTTTCTATTAGCTTAGGAAATGCTGTTCTGTAAAAGATGTTGTCCTAAATGTGGTCCTGGCTGAAACAATCATAGATAGGATATGGCTCTGCCTTGGGTCTCCACCTCCTGCTGCTCTACCTTATTCAAATTCCTCCCTAGTTTTCCCACCAAGTTTCCACCTTGGTTCCTTCCTACTTCATTTCCACAATTTGTCACCTTTTTCATAGGTCGCTCTGGGCTCTTATTGGACACTTTTTTCTTATCCATCAACTCTATAACCTGGTTTGTTCTCTGGCTCTCTTGGCGTCCTCTGTTATTTTTGCCTGTTATTTCCAAGTTCTTCACATTGCGTTGGTCTTCAGGACCTTCAGAGTCACTTGGTCTTTGTGCCTCTTTGGTTCCGCCTGGACCTCCATCTTCCGAGTATTGTTTAGTCATCTCTCTGGTTTTGCTTGACATCCCCATCAAGGTTCCAGCTTGGATTCTTCCTCCCTTAGTTCCACTTTGTGTCTACTTTCTCCTGGGTCACTGTAAGCTCTCATTTGCTACTTTGCTGAGTTCTCCTCCAGCCATCAAAACCTTAGTTTCCTCTATCATTATTTCCTCTTTTGTCCCTTTTTTTCTCTCATCAGCCACTTTTCCCCTCATGATTCCCTCTCTATCAATTACACTATGGGCCATCATCTTAGCTGTTTCTGGCTCCTAATCTAATCACCAGCTCATCATCATTGGCCCTTGTCTCCAGTTCTTCACTTCACCGTGATTTCCAGGACCTTCAGTGTCACTTGATTTCTAAACTTCTTTGGCTCTGTCTCATTCTCCACCTTTACCTGCTTTACCTTGTTCAGTCAGCTTCCTATTTTTGCCTGGCATTAACACCAACTTTGAGTTCCAAATCGAGTATTTTGCCCTCGAAGGACACTTCTGATTGAAAACAGTCATCCCGATATGAAGTGTCATTTCAAACTGAAGTACTTAAAAAACTGCAGACTACAAAGGACCCTCCAGGAAGAAGAATTCCAAAAGGTACAACTGATGGACACCTTAGGTCCCCATGATCTTTTGTGCATGTGTTCAAACACTATGGGCTCTTTTAACAATCTAAGCGCAACGTCTAAAGCGAATGACACAAAGGCACTAAGGGCATGTCCCAATCCACTTTTGCTATTTTAAAGAAGGAAAAATATGGTCTGTGTGCCAACGCATGGTCTAAAAGGGTTGTGCTTATTCTCATTATTCTCTTAATGAGCTATGGGTGTAAGCTAAGTGGAAAAACGTAATGCTTCACTAACGAGAAAACAGTTAAAGATCATCTGCGCAAGCATGGTGGAGATGCTTACGTCTCTGAAACCTGACAGGTGGACAATCTAAACTTGTTTTATTAAAACAAATATAAATATGCATATAATAAATAATACTGCTACTAGTATTAACATTAAGCAAATTATAATTGTCATGAATAAACTGACTACATCAGAGCCGGATTTCAAAGCCTCCCTGAGGCGAAGAAGGCATGGGAGGAAGTAGGGGTTTTTAGTTTACGTAGAAAATAATATTTTTTTACATTTTAATCCTTTGATGTTTTCATATGTAAAGATAATTGTGTATTGCTGTACATCTTGTGTGTATTAAGCAATGTGTACACATGTTTTGGAGCCATATAGACGCATAACTTAAAAAATAATAATAATAAATTCACTTTCACTTCACAATGTGCATTAACAAACCTCATATTCAGACCAGCAAGCCCATAAGTCCACAAAAGGCATAAATAAATTTTCTATTTAAACAACGTGGCGCTTGAAAATGATAGCTGCGCTGGTTTCAAAATAGCAAAAAATCATATCTGACGTGTTTGGCGCTAGGTGTATGATTGGGCCCAAAGTTCTGTTTGGAAGCGCTTGCCTTTATGCTATAATCTTTCAAAGCTTTCACTCTGAAATTAGGGCAGAAGTATGAGTCCTTCTGAATGTAACATATGTAATGTGGCTCCTCCTCCCCATACAGTAGCTCCACTGTAATGACACACTGCACTTTCACCTCATAGATAACCATTCATACTTATGCAGGGGTGACCAATTTTTTTTCTTATGAAGGGCCAAAAACCAAACTTGATTGAGGCTAGTGGGCCGACGGTACAGGTAAATATAGTTGCCATGGGTAATTTCCTAATTTATTTAATAATATTTAAAAATGACAAGAAAACATTGCTTTATATTAACTAATACGTTTTTTTTTACATTTAATTTAATATTTGATATTAATTTAAGATTAATATTTTTACATTTCATATAATGAACAAAACTAAACAAAATCTCATTTAGAACAGAATTGCGCTAGTTTTTGCCTTGACTTGCTCGCCAATGTCTCCTGCATAGTCCTCTTTCTGTTAAATGACAGTATTTATATTTAAAAAAATGTTTAATTAAATTGTTTAATTCAATTGTTTAATTTCAGTTAGCTTTTTTGTAGCTCAGCAATAAAATCAACAAATTCAAGCTGCAAGCAGCGATGAAAGGGACCTCGTACTAACAAAAAATGTTACGTCAAATTAGATATGCCTTTTACACAGAGATCATCATTCGCCCCAATCCTCTCCATCATTCTCACTATCCTCTAAGATGGGATGGTGGGCCAAATCAAAGGTTATAATAGGCTAACTTTGGCCCGCAGGCCCTACTTTAGGCATCTCTGTACTTATGCGAATGTTGCTCACCGGGAATGCAAACTCATGACAAGTTTCTCATGCTGCTGTATTCCAAAGTTTAAAGCTTGGTAAACTCTGACCTGCGAAATCGCAAAACTTGTGAGAATAGAAGATCAAATCATGACCTCTGTGTACAAAAATGTAAAATATAAAGCAATCATCTTTCAATCAATCGCTTTATCGATGCCTCATCATGTTCTTTTACAGTCCCTTTTCGCAGCATTGTGCGACAGAATTTTACATGCTGAAACTCAAACTAATGTGACCGCAGCTTAAGTCAGGTTCCTCCTGGATTTGTCCTGTGTTCCTCTGGGTTCTCATCAGCCACTTTCTCCTTCATTGCTCCTCCAGCCGTCATGCTGGCTGTTCTCTGGCTCCCCCCCCCCCCATGGTTTGGTTTCCTCTGCCATCACTGCCTCTAGTCTCCAGTCCTTTGCCAACCCCTCACCCTTCCTCCTCATTTAGACTGTTGCAGCACAAGATTGCACCTTTCTTCAGATGGAGCATTCTGTCACAGTTATTCTTAACTAAATGCATTTTGTTATTATATTTAGTTACAGTGATATGCTCATCTTCATTTCATTTAATTGAAAATTAGAACAAGCCACCAGTCCTACCAGTCCTACCAGTCTCACCATGGACACTCATTAGTTAATGTCATCTGTTTGTATTAAGTTAATTGTCCCAAGTTTCTCAGTAGGATATTTCCTTTATTTGGTATAGTTTTTTAACCTTCATACCAGTGTTAATTTTGACAGTAAATTTTGATTTAGTTTTAGTCTTAGTCTTTTGACTAAAATTTCATTTAATTTTAGTCATATTTTAGTCGACTAAATTTCATAAGATTTTAGTCGACTAAATCTACTCAAGATTTAGTTTACTAAAATATATTTGGTTTATTTATGTGTAATTAAATTTAATATATACATTTATTTATGCAAAATATTCTAACTTTAAATTAAATAAAACAGCAATAGAGCTTTTCCAAAGAAAACCAAAATTTGAGATGCATTGTTTATTTACTGTATATCATAATTAATGTGTAATATTATATGTGTGCAAGAACAGTAGGCTACTGAAAATGTAGGATGTTGCAATTATTTAACAAACCCTTTATTTTATTGTAGTAAACTACTAGTCTTTTTGACCAGTCTGTTGAACAGTTTCATGCATTTAATTCTTTAAAAGGGCTTAAAATAGTTTCAAGAGTTCACACTTAGCTGATGATTGATTATAAAGCTTGTTTGGCATGCTGTCCCAGGAGAGAGCCCTGAGCTCATAAGATCCTCAAGCCTGGGGCTCCCTCCCGTTTGCAAGGCGAGAGGTAGATCTCAAGAACTCCCCTGCGGGTAGCTAAAGAACAGATAGTGATTGCTATGAAAAGATGACTACTTACTAGGAGCATGTCTATGGTGCCGATTTGAATTAGTCAATTAACTTAAGTTGCATGTTTTTGGATGGTGGGAGGAAACCGGGGAACCCGGGGGAAACCTACGCGAGCACGGGGAGAACGTGTAAACTCCACACAGAAACGTCAGCTGGCTTGGTAAGGACTAGAACCAGTGACGTTCTTGCTGTGAGGCAACAGTGCTAACCACTGGGCCACCGTGCCACCCATCTAGTAAAGGAGGAGGAGTAGGAATGGAAAGGGGGATTCTTCAAAATGAAGAAGGCTGTGAAACAGAACTTAGGGTATTTATAGTGGCTTAGGAATCATCTGATTGGTGAATCATAGATTGAATAATGCACGTGATCCTCTCCAAATTAGTTTAAAAATAAACTTCACTTAACTCCACTTTGCATTTGCAATGTCAGTCTATAGCAAGCTTTACTGTTGTAGAGTGTGTTACAGTACATGGTGCTCAGCTATATAGCACTGAGTAAATAAGTAAAGTAATGACATATGACTGGCAAATGATAATGTGTTATCCTTTAAAACATGCACTCAGTCCCATGGCTCTGTTAACTCACATGGAGGAATTCTAAAGCGAAGGTGTATGTACAAATTAAAATTGCGCTTCACTTTAAGGCACTTTCACTAGAATGCGACTCCCTGATAAGCAGAGATTATATGTATCACTACAGTATCATTACATCCTTAAAGTAAGAAATAATCACATCGCAGAACGACATCCTGAAGCAGGTTTTTTTTTGTGGCAGAGGTACACTGCAAATGGCTGTTGTCATGAAGATCTCGGCAAACACTGACAGCGCGCACGTGAGCCTAGCGCAAGTGATCAGGACAGCTAAACAGTAGCCGCAGCTAAAATGAAACAACTCCTCAAGAAAATGAATGCCATGATCATGTTACCGATGTATTATTGTTTAATGTACAACCTAATGGCGTCTCTGAAGGTCAGCGAGAGGCTACAGCGTTTCAGTTATGCAAAAGCACACGGTTAAATAAAAAAGATCGAGTTTACCGAGAAGTTCTAGATGATTCCCCGGCCTGGTGTAGCTTTGGCTGTTTTTATCAGCTTTTCCTCCCCATACGGTTTACCGGTCTTCTTTTCCTCTTAGCTGTTGCCATCTCATAATACATAGTTTAATCAGACAGACCGACGCACCTACATGGATGATGACGTAGCGCATCCCGCGTCTGCTGTGGATCAGTTACTTTTCAAATGTGTGTGTGTGGGCGCGTCATGCATCCCTCGCCAAGATCAATTCTGATAGGAATTATTTTACAAAAATCTCGTTTTTATTGGTCAACGAAAATGTCTAAATTTTTCCCGATTCTGGAGTGTCTTTTCCTGCCCATGACTGTTTGATTAACGTGAGTGGCTTAGCTCGTAAAGCGCATGGCAATATGTTTTGACACGATCGATCTTAAACCCGGTTGGAATCCAGCATCTGATGAACACGTTCTTTTTTTTTTTTCACTACATATCCAATTTTGCCTACTTTTCATCAAGAGGAAGACAAGTAAGAATCATTTATAAGTGTGTGTATTATGGAAGACTCAGATTTATAGAACTGAATTGGAGAGGTGTTATATCCAAATCATATGCATAATAAGTTTTTAGAAGTTATACCTCAAAAATACTCTTAAAGATATATTTGGTCAAACTTTACAATAAGGTTCATTAGTTAATGTTAATCAATGCATTTACTAACATGAACAAACAATGAAAAATCCATTTACTACAGTATTTGTTCATGTTAGTTAACGTTAGTTCATGAAAATACAATTGTTTATTGCTAGTGCATGTTAACTCAAGGTGCATTAACTAATGTTAACAAGCATGGGCTTGGATGTTAACAATGCATTAGTAAATGTTCATTTATGACTAATAAATGCTGTACAAGTGTTGTTCATGATTAGTTCATGTTAGTAAATGCATAAACTACTGAATCTATTGCAAAGTGTAACCATATATTTTAGTACTGCTTCAGTGAAGATGAACCAGTAGTATATTTTATCAAAGTATGCTTTTAAAATAAGTTAAATCTTTGTAGATTAGAAATATATGTACTGTATATCATTTATTTTAAAAATGTGGGCAATTCATTATAGATTCATTCTATTTAAAAAAATATTATATTAATCTTATTTTTTAATTCAACTATAGGGGTGTGGGCAGGTAGGGGGCCCTACAAGACATTGTGCCCAGGGGCCTCTGAATTCTTAATCCGGGCCTGGTTGTCATCATCACTTGTCATCATCGACTAGTTTTTATCGGTAGAAACTTGTTCGTCATGAAAATTATGACGAACAATTTTCATCAACAAAATTAACACTGCTTTATACCTGTGAAATACCTGAGTTTGTTTTGTTTAATGAATTATGGGACATTCATTCTTCACTATTTCTACACAACATTACGCAAGGAATCATTTTTTTATTATCTTATCATCAATTTGCAAGATGACTAAATTTGCATATGTTTTCAGGAATTGTCAATAAATACAAGTAATTTTATGAACTGAAGCTGTTTTTCAGGTTCATTTTCAGTCCGATTTATTTGTTCAGTCTGTCCCTTCGACCCTGGGCTCCAGGAGACTTTTATGTTGACTTCCTCTCTGCAGTCAATTTCCCACAATCCCAATATGCGGTTGAGGGCTAAAGAAAGGCAAGCTGTTAATTGATTGGCAGCAGTTTGCATATACAGTACCGGAAAAATGTCACGTCAAGCTGTTTGTGTGACCTAACTGGCTCTTGGTTAGAGTGACTGAAGAGGGTAATTTATCATTTGACAGTCTTTAGAACGGGCTGTCCGTGCTGTCTTGCTATTGTTAGCATCAGCGGTCAGCTGTCACGCATGTTGGATTAGCAAGCATAGATGAGCGACTCAGCAGGATGGACACAAGCAAGGCCACACAAGGAAATGTCAGAGGAAGACAACCATTGCATGGCGATCAGAGGCAATGATTAATAATCTGTGCCAAGAATGTTCGAGAAGGACTGAAATTGATATAGGTTGGAAAGCAATGAAGATAATTACATTTTGTTATTTAATATATGCCTGGCTTTAAATTTGTTGTGCACTTGAGCTGAATTAAAATATTGATTTCTCCATTTTAATGAACTCTCATTTTGATGAACCAATATCATTACTTAAATCTCCCAAATAATTTTTGTAGAAGCCTTTTTTGTGTCTTTTTGAATTAATGTGTGAATGAAAAACTAGTTTTGACGTTAGCCTTGTCTGAATGTTTTATACAGATACACTAACCTGTATGTTTAAAACTAGGGAGACGTTGAAAAAGAAATAAAGAGATCGAATATTTCTATCATGTTGTAAAACTTTGCTATAATGTTTTAAAATATTGCTAACATGTTTTAGCATGTGGGTAGCAGTGGGTACATATGCTGGATAAGTTGGCGGTTCATTCTGCTGTGGTGACCACTGATTAATAAAAGGACTCAGCCGAAGATAAATGAATGAATGAATGAATTTATTTTATGGTTTGTATACGGTTTATATCCTCTGGAGCTGTAGTTGAAACAGTTCCTGGATGTGTTCTATTCCCCGTTATCCCCCCTATGCCCTATTCGTTTAGAACATTCTAACATTTAAACTTGCATTCATTTTTGTTAAAAAAGCATTAAAGTCATCACTCTTAAGTGTAATGTGCTTTCGAAGTATTTTGAAAGTTCTTCATGTTTTAGCGATTTTCATGTTTATAATTGCGCTCCCTTCGCAGTGCACTTTGAAAAATTGATGTCATTTTGAACACAACCGAGTGGAATTAATCTTATGTGTCCAAAGCTAGTGTATTTTTTCCAGGCTCTAAAGCTTGTGAAAAAACAGCATACGTTAATGCTTTTATTTTGTAGCATGTTATTTATTCAGAAATGAAGCCTACTGTATATGACATGGGCCTGTTGGTTACAACATTTCTGCAGTGGTTTGCATGTGTCAAATTGTAAAAGTGAACTTTTCAAAAAAAAAAAAAAGTAAATGACATCCTACTTATTAATAATAATAAAATTACTAATAATACTACTACTAATAATAATAATAATAGTAATCATCATCATCATTATATAATTCCTTAATAAATAGCCTTATTATTTATTTATTTATTTATTTATTTATATGATTTATATATGATATTACATGTGTTAGCTTTTGTAAGTGATTTTATGCTTTAGAATAGAATACTGTATGTAATGTTCTCAATAATATTTGTAAAGGAAACATAGATATAGACAT
The DNA here is from genome assembly GCA_903798035.1 of Danio albolineatus. Taxonomy (NCBI): domain Eukaryota; kingdom Metazoa; phylum Chordata; class Actinopteri; order Cypriniformes; family Danionidae; genus Danio; species Danio albolineatus. The sequence goes on from CAIGQQ010004470.1 coordinate 2,432,839, forward strand.
ATAGAAAACGAGTGCGTGTTTTTACCAAAACTAATTTTGGATTTTTTTTTAATGCTTGTGTTTGTGTAAAACAATATAATTTGCACAAAGAAATGATCAGAATCAGAATCAGAATCAGAATCAGAAAGGGCTTTATTGCCAGGTATGTTCACACATACGAGGAATTTGTTTTCGTGACAGAGCTTCTACAGTGCAACAGAATTACAGAGACAAGACAAAAAACAGATAATAAATATATTCAAAAAAATAGAAGTAAGTGTTAAATGCAAATATACAAATGGACAAGTGTATGTACAGGTGTATTACTATATACAACATTATATGTGCAGCTGTTATGTGCAAATTGGCATGTAAAGTGTGTTGTTAAATAAGTGTATGTGTGTGTAAGAGTGTACAGCAGTAGTGGTGTTGGTTCCACGATTATTATCATCAAGTGGTCTGCATTATTATTATTATCATGAGATGGATTGCCTGGGGGAAGAAACTGTTTCTGTGTCGGGCTGTTCTGGTGCGCAGTGCTCTGTAGCGTCGACCAGAAGGTAACAGTTCAAAGAGGCAGTGTGCTGGGTGTGAGGGGTCCAGAGTGATTTTGGCAGCCCTTCTGCTCGCTCTGGATAAGTACAGTTCTTGGAGAGTAGGGAGGGTTGTACCAATGATTCGCTCAGCAGTCCGAACTATTCGACGTAGTCTTCTGAGGTCAGATTTGGTAGCTGAGCTAAACCAGACAGTTATTGAAGTGCAGATGACTGATTCAATGATGGAGGTGTAGAACTGTTTCAGAAGCTCCTTTGGCAGGTTGAACTTCCTCAGCTGACGAAGAAAGTACAGCCTTTGTTGGGCTTTTTTGACAATGGAGTCCACGTGAGTGTCCCACTTCAAGTCCTGAGAGATGGTGTTGCCCAGGAACCTGAATGACTCCACTGCAGCCACAGTGCTGTCCATGATGCTCAGTGGGGGGAGAGCAGGGGGGTTTCTCCTGAAGTCCACTATCATCTCCACTGTTTTGAGCGTGTTCAGCTCCAGGTTGTTGTGACTGCACCAGAGAGCCAGCTCCTGATGGGGTCCTGAAATGATGGGGTTCTTCTCTAAAGAAGTAGTTACTCCACCCTGTTTAGAGCATCATTGTGGGTGTTTTATGTTATAACTAACGTAGTTAAAACGATAGATCTGCGAAACTACAGGTTTTGGGAAAAACTCATTACTACTTCGTTCTTTTCCTAAACAATGCATCGTACTATGATAGTTCAGCCGCCAGTTACGTTGTTGTTTGGGAAACGCACTCCAGATAATGTGACTGAGGGGAATCTGGTGGAGAGAAATCCTCCACGTTTTTCACACAGCACTTAGCTTCCACGACCCTTTAACATGTTGCTAGCATGAATTAGCGTGGAATAAGAAATTTAGCTTCAGCACAAAATATTCAATTAAATTCAGTTCACCTTTATTTGTATAGTGCTTTTACAATCTAGATTGTGTCAAAGCAGCTTCACATAGAAGATTACAGTAAATTGAAACAGTGTCAGTCCAGTTTTCAGTGTTGAAGTTTAGTTTAGTTCAGTTCAGTGTGGTTTAATATTCACTACTGAGAGTCCAAACATTGAAGAGTAATTCATCGATGCGAAACTCTACAGGTCTCAAACCATGTGAGCCAGTGGCGACAGCGGCGATAAAAAAACTTCACCAATTGGCGAAAGTGAAGAATTAAAAAACCTTGAGAGAAACCAGGCTCAGTTGGGCACGACCATTTCTCCTATTGCCCGACGTCTTGTGTAGAGCTGCAGTCTAGGCGCTGGAGGCTTGAGAACGCTGGACGTCAGCGAGACTCGTCTGTCCTTGGAGGGTCACAGGAATCAGCCTCATGCTGTCCACTCCTCCATGCACCAAGCAGCTGATCAGGATACAGCGTAGTCCAGGATTATGGAACCTTGGGATCGTCTTGTCACGGGTCTTGGAGCAAAGAGAACAATTAGCGTAGCTGCTGTTCATAATGTATATAAATGAGATGCATGGAGCACATTCATGCATCGTACTGCTATGTGATGTATTGAGTGTATGCTTTACTAAAAAGATTTGAATATAGTTTTGAACTGCGAGAGTGTGTCTGAGTCTCGGACATTATCAGGAAGGCTATTCCAGAGTTTAGGAGCCATAAATGAGAAGGCTCGACCTCCTTTACTTGACTTTGCTGTTCTATGTTCTACCAGAAGCCCTGAGTTTTGAGATCTTAAAGAGCTGGTTGGATTGTCGCGAGACAGAAGGTTGGTTAGATATTTAAAGCTTTATAGGTAATATTTTAAAATCAATACGAAACTTAACAGGCAGCCAGTGTAAGGAGGATAAAATTGGGGTGATATGATCATATTTTCTAGACCTGGTAAGAACTCTGGTAGCTGCATTTTGTACTAGCTGAAGTTTATTTATAGAGGATGCTGGGCAACCAGCAAACAGAGCATTACAGTAATCCAACCTAGAAGTCATAAAAGCGTGAATTAGCTTTTCTGCATCTGAGATGGATAGCATACTTCGTAACTTAGCAATATTTCTCAGATGAAAGAATGCAGTTTTTGTGATATGGGAGATGTTAAATTTCTATCTAATATGACATCTAAATCTTTTACAGTAGAGTTAATGCTAACTTTGTATCCCTCTAGTTGCAGGTGGAGTTGTGAGATCTGCTGTGTACAGGATTTAGGCCATGCATGAAATGAAAACTTATGCATGAATGAACGTCTTAATGTAAGTTAAATGACTCCTTACTGGAAGTTACAGAATTGTACCATGTCGCATGATCTCTATCAGTCGTTCATATGTAAGGATGTTATAAAAAAGTAAAAACAAACAAACAAAAAAGAAATCTGTCACACAACCCTGTGTTCTTCAAAATAGCACTTCTAAACCACACTGAATTGACATCAGAAAGTTTAGATGGCAAGTTTATTGTGACCCAAACTGAATGATGAAATAAATACCCAGCCTTATTATCCACCCTCAGGCCACAATCGCTGAGTGAGAGACATATAAAATTACAAATACCAAAAGTTTCTTTAGGGTCACGACAATGACATGGTTTCGGCTTGTGCTAAATATCCTGAGCTGGAAAGATGAACGGTGAAGACTGTGAGCTGGATAGAGAACGAAATGAAGACACTGACATCAGGCTCTTATCAGATGCTTCCACCAGGACCTGGAGCCTTCTGGAAATGAAGACTTAGAGGCCTCTGTAGCAAAATGAATGTTCCCATATCTCCCTGTTGTCAGCCGTGGCATTGGGTGCACCTCCGCCCTCGTGCCCTGTCTCCGTCTCTGTGTTCCTGCATTAAGTTCATATCTCCCCGTGCCATAAGCGTCCCTTTCCCTCTCACCTCTGCTCTCTCTTTCAATCACTCTGTGCAGTGAATGGCAGCGATGTGGAAAGGTGACATTCAGGTGTCTGGTGAATCGTAGACGTGAATCAATCGGTTTTGGTAGATTCAGCTCAGAATGACTTGCGGTCGCCCGTCTTGCCGGTGTGCATCTCTATAATCCTATTTTGCAGGCGACCCTTGCGGTTCAGTGTTTCGCCATTGCACGGCTGATGCAGGAAGATGCTGATTTTCAGCAGCACACATTACCGCTGAGCGCTTTTACCTGTGATATGGATAGGTTTTAGGCTTATTCCTGTAGAAAAATCTGCAGTGTCATTAGTTAAGGTGACCAAGAATTTTTTTTGACCTGTCTGCGATGGTTACCTGTAAAAGACTCAAGGACAAAGAATGTTTTCAAGCAATACAACTTTTTTTTTGTTTGTTTGTTTGTTAACAGTAAAATGTGTGATGTTTCACAACAAGAAGGTCGCTGGTTCGAGCCCATGCTGGGTCAGTTTGCATTTCTATGTGTAGTCTGCATGTTCTCCCCGTGTTTGCGTGATTTCCTCCTGGTGTTCCTGTTTCCCACACAGTTCAAAGACACGCGCTATAGGTGAATTGAATAAACTAAACTAGCCATAGTGTATTAGTGTGTGTGAAAGAGTGTGTATGGGTGTTTCCCATTACTGGGTTGTGTCTGGAAGGGCATCCTCTGTGTAGAACATATGCTGGATAAGTTTGCAGTTCATTCCGCTTTGGCGACCCCTGGTCAATGGACTAAGCCGAAGGAAAACAAATGAATGAATTAATTTATTTTATGGTTTATATACCAAAAATCATGTTAAGAAACAATTTATTTTCAACATGTTTGCTACATGTTGCTACATGTTGCTACATCTTTTTTGTGTTATTATTTCTAGAATGTATTAGCATTTTGTTGGCATGAATGGTATCATTGATATGAATGCATTTGAAAATGATTTCATTGCTGTTTAGAGGCTAAAAAGTGTTATGTGTTTTACCATGTTGTTAAAATGTTCAGTTTCCAACTTAACGTTCTGCTAGTGCTAGCATGGATTAGCATGTTGCTGGCATTTACAGAAATGAATAAAAATCTATTGTTTTGTGGCTGACAAGGGTAATCATGCCCACATAGCAAAATTTCTCTGGCCCAGATCTGGCCCGCACAATCCGCATTTGCTTGGCCCACATGCCGCAATGAATTACGGTACATGACTGGACCAAGTCTGGCTTCCATACGAGAGGCAAACATGGACCATTTGTGGGCCAAATCACAGCCAAGTTAACAACCCATATCTGGGCCAGATATGTTGGTGTTTCACGACTGCAATGAATTTGATAAACCCATGAAGCTTTTTCTCAAAGTGACCTGATTAGTAGAATATTTTCTTTACTCTAAAATCATTTATATGTATTTTAAAAGTGGGTCAAGGCAGGCCAAACTTATGTGGCCCACATGTACATTTTCAACATCTGGGCCAAATACCACATTTGATATCTGACCCAATTCTTAAGTTCCGCCTATAAGACGGAGCCACCTCTGCCAAACCCGGGCCATGTTTGGGCCACATGCTGTATGCCAGTGCTGGATGAATGCCTGCTGTGCCAACTTTGTGCCAAATTTGTGCCAGAATTCTTTGCTGGGTGTGAATTAGCATGTTGCTAGCATATTTCCAACATATTAAACATACTGCTGACATATTTAAACACTGTGGTAGCATTAATAACATATTTATATACTTATATGTAAAAATATTTTTTCACATTGTCATTATGGGGTATTGTGTGTAGAATTTTGAGGAAATAAATGAATTTTATCCATTTTTGAATAAGGCTGTAACATAAAAAATGTGAAAAAAGTGAAGCGCTATGAATACATTCTGGATGCACTGTAAATACACTAAATACATTAACTAGTCGAACCCTCCTGTAAAGATTTCACAGCAAAAAGATGCATGTATCACAACCCAAACGTGGACATTTCCACAAATAGGCTACACTAAAAAAAAAAAACAACAACTCAGGCTCATTATTGATACCTACTGCTGTATACATTTCTGGAGAGCACAACATTTTTGTTTTGCAAATCCTCTAGAGGCTGCTGTGTACATTTTCTCATATCTCAAATTTCTCACACAAGTGCAACTCACGCCTGCTGTTCTCGTGTAAATCCGCCAGAGGCCGTTGTCGACTGACTGACTGACTGACTGCCTGACTGACTAACGGACCAACCGACCAATGCCACACCTACCCCCTTCCCTAAGCCCAACCAATAGTGTTTTAAAAAACACAGATTAACCCGCCCACTGCCTTCCCTAAACCCAACCGATAGTGTTTTCAAAATCAATCCAGAAAAAAAGCCCTTGCAGTCATCTGATATTTACCATGTTTTCGGATGTTACCACATTCTCACCCTGTATTTACTTATTTATTGGAACCATTCTTCACCAGACTCGAACGCCATCGTCGGAGTCAACTCCTCTCTGCATCTCAAGCCTGTCAATGTACCCGACGAGCTACTGGGCAAACTGGTAACACCGGAAAAGCCGTCCACACAAAGGTAAGTGGTCAGCTGGTACAGAAACAGTCGGCGGCGTCATACCCCTCCGCAGGGTCCATTTTAAAGACTCTGGCTACATAATTTGCACCCTCCAGAAACGTATACTGGGGTACATTTTCACAAGCCTGAGCCTGTGTTTAAAAAAACATAGCAATTATATAAGAGAATATATACAATGTTTTGGTCATGCTGATCATTTAGAGCAAACTTAATTCCTGGAGGGCCACAGCTCTGTACAGTTTACCTCACAGAACAACTCACACCTGCTTAGTTGTCTCTAGTAATATTGAACACCTTGATTACTTGGATCGGCTGTGTTTGATTAGGGTTGGAACAAAACTGTGCAGAGCTGCGGCCCTCCAGGAATGCAGTTTAAGACCTATGATTTAGAGCAGGGCTATTCAATTGTCGGATTGTCAAACCCGGCCCCTGAGACAATTTGCTCTGGCCCTCCAATTAGTGTGACCAAGACATCAGAAATAAATTTAGTTATATGCAGTTGAAGGCTGCGCAGAGCGTGAGTCACCTGACATTAAGCAAGTGGCGCGGGCAGCCGAAAACATTTGGATTTTGATTGGATATTGATATTTGTAGAAAAGGCCTTTTGTACAATGCACTGATATCGTAATTAGGGATGTAACAATTCGCCAATTTCACTGCGATTTAATTTATCACTGTTAATGGCTTCTCAAACTGCTGCAATTAAAAAAAGTTATGCCACCTGTGCGTTAGTTTAAAGTTCCGAGCTTGTACGCCGAGACCAATACGCACGGACACGGAATTAACTATAGCGGCGGGCCGTTCCAATATCACGTCCTTCCGCACGCAAGTTTGTTATTTCTAATGTAGAATATGCCAATGTGCGCACGCAAGCGGAGCAACGCACTCACAGCATTCCGGGTGCTCGCAGTAGAAAACATCCCGGTGAGGTTGTGTGTGGCTTTCAGTCCAATGTAAACAAAAGATATGTTAGACGAGTTATTATTAAAATGATTATGTATGTACACTCACAGAAATAAAGGTACAGGAGCTGTCACTGGGGCAGTACCTTTTCAAAAGGTACATGTACCCAAAGAGGCCACAGTGGTACCTCAAAGTTGCATAGTAGTGCCAAATGTGCCTAAAAAGTACCTTTGAGGTACCATTATAGACCCTTCAGGTACAAATATGTACCTTTAATCGTATAACCAAAATCTATAATTGTTGCATCCATATGTTATGCAGTTCAAAACATATGAATGTGTTTGAATGTAGAAGAAGCCTGCTTAAACAATGCACTGCTTTTGTTGTGCTTTGAAATAAAACATTTGAAGGTTTGTTAAAAAAAGCCACATTGTAAAATGCACTGATATTATGTAGTTTCAAAATACAACATATTAACATTTTAATGTTGAAAAAGCCAACATGGGTGTTTAAAGGAGCAAAAATGCAACATATGCAGTTATGTCCTCAATCATATTGCAAGTCATACCTCTCCGGCCCTTCGTTTGGGATGCTTTTCATGAACCGGCCACCATGACAAACTAATTGAATAGCCCTGATTTAGAGGCTTTGGAAAATTGGAGACATCACAAAAATTATAAGCTTAAATTACTACACATTTCTTTATTACAATACAATTTAGCAATTTTGACCCAAAATTAACCCAAATCCACCAGTCAACCTTCTGTAAAATTCACAATAGCAACTAGCACATAACAATTTTTAGAAAACTCTTTATTCGTCCTGTAGTTAAGCTCTCAGAAGCTAAATCACAATAACTTATCTTTGACCTTTAGCTCACTTACAATAGTGTCATTCTTAAATGGTAGAAGGTGAATCTTTAGACGTAATTTGTTTCAAAATACTCACGTTCATAGTCTGTCCCTGAAGAGGTCACACTGTTTTACACCCCATCCATGCTTCATCGGCCCTGCTTATGCTGACCGTGTATTCAGAGAACAATTCAATTAATTCTCGAAAAACATTACTTCATCCCGTGTGACCCTCAACGTACTCGTCCGAATTGAAAAAGCATTGGTGAAAGAGTAAGTTTGGTCCCATTGGAAACTATCTCCCTTAACAAAGTCACCGCTTCATCTTAATGGTCCCGCGTGAAGGACCCCAAGGGGCTGAGGGTGGACAGGTAGGGTGACAACCAGGTCTCAGTAAGGTTTGGGAACGCATTCCAGGCCTCTTTTGAGAATGGGGACACTGGCCAGAGATGATTAATGGCGGGCTTGTATGACTGCTTGAAGGGCAGACCATAATTCACCACATGGGCCTAGAGGAACTCGAGCAACGTCTGCCGAACCCTCGGGCAAAACCTAGCGTTCATCTCAGGTGCAAAGTTGTCATCCTTTATGTTTGCAGTTGTTTTTATCATGCTAATCCATAATTGCCCACTCGCAATTATCGATAATTGCGGGGAGTTCTCCTCCGGTTTTTGCCTTAATCAGAAATTTGCACTATAAAAAGGGTCCTGGGTTTAGATTTGACACAATTACACATTCGCTGCTTTTCATCTCCTTTTTAATCTCCTGCAAATCTGAAACGTGGAGTTTGTTCATGAACACAGCTGAGGCCTGACGATTTGCTTTGACATTTTGCTAAACGAATGAAGCAATCCTATCAATGTTTTGCCTCTGTGTCTACTGATTAAAATCATTTGAATTGCAGATGACGTCTTTGTCTAAAGAGTTCAGTAAACAGAGGCGTCACATTGATAGGCATGCCAATTTATAATTGAAATAAGATCGCCACCCGCTTTGAGCCTTAATGATGTTTTTTTTTTATTTTGCATTTATCAAATGTGACTGTAATGACTGTGATAATCCGGATTATTTCCAAAATCTATTATAATCTGTGTCATTCAAAATTATTTTTGAGAATACTATCAGCTGAGGCGAAGAGCTATGAAAATCAGAGTGCCTGCCTTGTTGTCCTTTCATTCTTTTTTCTGCTTAGGCGAAAAACCGTGGCTAATTTATTCATAGCTCAGCATTTAGTACCTCTAATCTATGGCTGATACTGTTACTGGTTTCCGTAATTGTATGATATTGTTAAAGCTGGTTTTCAGGCAGGGTGCTTATCGGGGTCTGTTTAGTGTGCAGCTTGCAGGAAGGCAAGCCCAAATTGAGGAGAAATCAACTGGCGCCTTGGTAAGCAGGGTCGGAATTACCGTGATGGACTGGGGCTGGATTTCGCTCCCATGCATATTTTTGCCCATTGTCACGATCTTCGTCCTTAATAGGAGCTGACAGAATGTAAATGGGATTTTAAGGGAACTGGCAAAGTCTGTAATTTTTCTCATTTAGTCCATGGATGAGTGAGCCAAGCCGGTAAGATTTGTATGGGAATTTGAGATGGTTCAGTGCGACATGTCAAACCCTGATTATGAACTCAAGGGAGCCTTTTTTTACCTTAGCCAATCGTCTTTGTGCGTCGCCGCCGTCTTCCTTGCAGGTTGTCTTAGTAGGGCTAATTGTTCCCAATGACTTTTTCACTGGATAAAATAGATATCAGCAAAATGACAGAAAAGATGACTATATAACACTCCTAGCGCTGCTGAATATAAAATACCTCATTTTTTTACAAACAGCACTTATCGAATTAATCCACATCGACTCTTAAACGTTTAAAGGTCATCTTAAGCCCCATTCAGATGCAGTTTTTATGACAGTCACTGTTTCAGTTTATGCAGTTGTGTCTAGATAATATCTTGATGTATTGTGGGTACCAAGTGTACAAATCTACACGTTGCTTTGTGATCAATCATCGTGAGACAACTATGATGCACAAACTGTCATCAAGAACCCACATACATTACAAATGTCTTCGTAATTGTCTATCAAGTGTTTCCCACAGCTGTACTTGTGTATGACCCATATGTGTGTGTGTCTGTTTTCTAAACAAAAACAATAGAGAAGTAGCTTAATTCTGTGCAAATAAGAAGCGATTGCGGAGCTGCAGAAGTATGGAGCTAAGATTAGTCTAATTATAATTAATGGCAATAACACAATGTACAAATGCGGTCAAATTCACATGCATGAAACCAAATTTAAGTTCACACCTAGTTAATGATTGATAATAAAGTGTGTTTAGCATGCTGTCATGGGAGAGAGAGCCCTGAGCTCAGATAATCCTCGAGCCCGGGGCTCCCTCCCGTTTGAAGGGCGAGAGGGTAGGGAGGGAGCTCAGGTAGGGAGGTAAGCTCAGGTAGGGCTCAAGAACGCTCCTGCTTGCTATGGCTAATGACAAGTTAGGAATTACTAAGAGAGAAACATGGCTGTCTAAGATCTATGGTGCCCCTTTGTATTAGTCAATCCACTTATGTCGCATGTCTTTAGACAGTGGGAGGAATCCAGGGAACCAGGGGTAACCCACACGAGCACAGGGAGAACATGTAAACTCTGCACAGAAACGTTGACTGGCCTTGTAAGGACTTGAACCAGTGACATTCTAGCTGTGAGACAACAGTGCTAACCACTGCCGCCCTATCTAGAAAAAGGGAAGAGGAAGAGGGGATTCTTCAAGACGAAGATAACTGGGGTGAGAAAAACTGGTTATTTATAGTGAGTTTGGATTCATCTGATTGGTGCATCATGTGTTAGCTGATGCAGGACCAGCCGTGGTCAATAATAAGAACATGATCCTCTCAAAATTAGTTTATAAATTCATTATTCATTCATTCATTCATTCATTTTCTTTTCAGCTTAGTCTCTTTATTAATCAGGGTCACAACAGCAGAATGAACCGCCAACTTATCCAGCATATGGATGACCTTCCAGCTGTAACGCATTACTGGGAAACACCCTTACACTCTCATTCACACACATACACTACAGACATTTTAGCCAAGCCAATTCACCAATAGCGCATGTTTTGGACTGTTGGGGAAACCGGAGCACCCGGAGGAAACCCACACGAACACAGGGAGAACATGCAAACTCCACACAGAAATGCCAACTGACCCAGCTGAGACTCGAACCAGCGACCTTCTTGCTGTTAGGTGACAGCACTACCCACTGCGCCACTGCACCACCTCATTTATATATGTGTGTTTGTGTGTGTGTGCACGCATTATTATTGAGACTAATCTTACTCCATACAGAGGTGGTTTCCCAGCGACAGCTGTAAACCAGGGGTGCCCAAACTTTTTATATGAAGGGCCAAATATTATTGATAGCTGTGGGCCAAAGATACAGATACCAAACTACAGTATATTACATTAAGGCTGCCATGGCTGATTTCCAAGATAATAATAATATTTCAAGGTAAATAAAAAAAAAACATTTTAAATGGTAACTAATGCAGTATAACTTTTTAAATGATAACTCATTGGAATAAAACCCATAACAACAGTAAAGGTCAATGCTGAATACACTAGTCTAGCAAAATCTGCTTTTGACTTGATTTGATCACCAAAGTCTCTAGATTGTCGGGTGAGTACATTTAAACAAAATCTGATTCATTTACACGATTTTATTAAAAAATATAATTTCAGTCAGCTTTTTTAAAAGGAAAAACAAACAAAAGGCCTACATTAAATTTGAATTGACATTGAAAACCATCCCATCATTCTCCCTCTTTTCTCAGATGGGATGGTGGGCCAAATCAAAGGTTACCATGGGCCAACTTTGGTCACCGGGCCCTAGTTTGGGCATCTCGGCTGTTAACAAAGCAGTCCTTTCCTCTAAACACTAACATTACTTCAAATAAAAAATGATAATGAAACATTCAGTTGATTGACGGTCACCTACAAAAATACATCCATATGAAAGTTCCTGCATTGGGAATAAGAACGTATTTAGAGATTTGCTAGTTTATATGCTAATTCCATTACTCACTGGGCTGCTGAAATGCCTAGTCTTGTTTATTCTGTCATGGTAGTCCCTCGATTACACATTATACAGTCAAGCATACTGCTGTCATAACTCCACAAAGCTTTTTTCCATTTCATGTCCACCTACAGTAGTAGCACAGCCCTCTCTCTTGTTTTTCCCTTTTAAAATGTGTGTATAAAAGATTCTGTGCCCCTATTGGTCACTGTCACCCATGTGATGAAATCATCCGTGGATGACAGAAACATAATTAAACATTCTAAACTTTTTGCATTGACGTTATGAAGGACTGCAGACATGGCATTGGTTACCATGCACAAGGACACACTAAAGAAAAAGAAACAACTGAATCTTGCATCTGACAGCCATTTGCCATTTTCACCATGTTTTGATACATACCGTATTGACCTTATTATTCCTCTTCGCCCACCTTTAATACTTTGCTCTTCCGCATTTTGTCATCCAACATCAGATGACTGTTTCGAAAAGTCATAGTGAATAGTTAGCTGTAATAAAAAAAATGGCATATAATGCTTCAGTAAATGTTTTGAGCTGGGAGTATGGCGAAACCCCCCTGCAACGATCAGATGGTCTCATATTGCCCCATCTATCGTTACCGTTAATGTGGGTAGACGATATGAGTCAGAGGTAACTTACGGGGATATTTTTAATTACCTTGTCCTGTCACAAGGAGTAGATGAAGCGTTTATGAAGAATTATAAAAGTAAAAGTAAATATATAAATAAATAGTAATATCTTGTAAGGTCTGAGTTTACATAAGTAAGACATAAATATAAACAGTATGCTAACAGAATTGTGTAATAATACACAGCTGCTGACTCGGTTACCATCAGCAGACTAAGTATCTTGTCAAATCTCTTAATTTGTGTGGTGTTGACCTTATTCTTTAATGCAGAAGTGTGCCCGTTTTCAGTCGCCTATGGGAGAAATGACTAGGAATAATAACGGCAGAAAACGGTCAAACTACTCTCTCTACAAACAAGTGTTTGCATGATTATATGGACAAAATTTTAATAATATAATACGAAAACATCAGTTTGCAACATCGAGCAGCACAACGAGCTGTTTTTAATGTCTTAAAATGAATGGAAGTGAATGAGACCGGAAGTCTCGAGACAAAAAGACTCAAATGGCTGCGCCCGCTCATACGAGGAGAATAAGGTCAATAGGGTTTAACCTTAAAAAATAAATCTAAATTCCCTTTTAACCTAATTTTAAATAATTAAACGTTAAATTTCTATATGAGATAAGCTGTATAGAAATGTTACGTAGTATTGAATCAGTTATTAAATTACTTGTGCAATTAAATTATTTTTCAAACAAAGTAATTAGAAAAGTAAATTATATACATATTTAATGATGTAATTAGTTATTAAATTGAATTTAAGTAACCATTATTTTAGTCTTTAGAGTCACATGATCTTTTAGAAATCCTTCAAATGTGCTCTTATCTATTAACAATGTTGAAAACAGTTTTAATGGAAGTTGTGATTATTTTTTTTTCCAGGGATGAAAGTTCAGAAGGACAGCATGCATTTTTGTAATTATAAATGTTTGTCTTTACTGTGACTTTTTAATCAAATGTCATTTTAATCAGTTCAATGCATCCTTCCACAATAAAAATTAAAGCACTTTTTAAAATACTTATCTATGAAGGGATTACTTCGTAACGTTATTTTAGTTTAGAGCAAATTCTCTTTGTAAGTTTGCCAAACAGATAGATCTGCCCCAAACTCACACCACTGGCTGAGCCTGTTGCTAAGTCAGGCGGCTCAGTACTCAGTACAGTACAACTGAGTTATGATCACCAGTAATCTAGTCTGTGCAGATCACTGGAGAACTACACATCTGCACCGGCTAGATCACTAATGCTTGTAAACAACGTGTCAGAAGTGTTAGAACACCCATTTTAACAGAAAATAGTAACACAATTTAGATTTAAATAAAGTATGGTGCTGTAATTTGTTAATAATTGTATGCATTTTAAATTAAGATTTTAAAATGGAAGTATAATTCACAACTGGTCTCCTTAAAAGGGCTTTTATAGTGGAGATTTTCAATGAATGAGTTTAATAAGATCTGTGGTCAGCATTGTTCTACACCATAAATCGCAGAGACTTGCACCCCCAAAAATGATTAATCAGTAACTCATTAGAAACATACATTATATAAAAATTAAAATCCACGTAAATTAGAAACACCCATATAATTATTATTTTTAAAATATGTGTCTAGTTTATGTTGTAGAGCAAAATGTTAAAGCATGAGCTACGTTAGCAATATATAGCTATTAAAATAATGAACTAAACCGGAATATCACATTTAAACGCCCTGTCCATCTAATAAAAAAGAACAAAATAATCGCTTCCTAATAAACAAGCGGCAAATATTAAAAGAAAAAATGCTGTTTGCTGCTTTCGGATAAGCCACAGTCTTTTTTATTTATTTATTTATTTTTTTATTTATACTGTATAATAAATGACTTGCACCTCAAAAAACAAAGACGAAATGCAATAAACCACAGTGGCTTCTGGAGGCATAAAGGGAGCTTTTTAGGACTCGTTCAGCTGTTTAAGATTCTGGGGTAATAATACTTTGATGACAGACTCTGGCTGAGGCATTTTAGAATGACCAAAACAACATTTTAGATGTTTTATAATGTAGTTGGTCTGTCCATTTAATGCTGTTCCAGTACACCCATATGTGTTATTACATGATCTTTTAAACCAAAATCACATGATACACATACCGGAATTTATTCAGCAAATGTGTTTCGACATAGTATATAATATGTTTATAATCTGGATAAAATGTTTGTGCACGTCTGTTCTTTTTGCATTAAGAATGTTTTATGCAATATTCCGAAATGTGCATAGAAATAGGTGGGTGGAAACATAGCTGCTGTTGAGTTATGTTTACCACAGATGTTACTGATATAAATCTCAAAATCTTGAGGAAACCAGTGACGAATATTACAGATTTTGACACAATTCCTGCACCACTCTATAAATCCAACAGCATGCAAACACATAGCTCTGGCCACTGTTGCCATGTCAGGCAGGGGTGCGTTTCCCAAACAACGACATAATTCGTAGCTGAACTATCATAGTATGATGCATCGTTTGGGAAAAGACTGATGTAGTGAAGAGTGTTTCCCAAAACCATAATTGGTTTGTCATAGATGCATCATTTGAACCACATTAGTTACAATGTAAAATGTCCATAATGACGCTCTAAATGGGGTGGAGGAGCAACTTCTTTAGAGAAATGTTTCCCAGAGATGGGTTGCAGCTGGAAGGGCATCCGCTGCGTAAAACATATGCTTGATAAGTTGGCGGTTCATTCCGCGGTGGCGACTCCAGATTAAGTCGAAAAGAAAATGAATGAATTCTCATTCTTATTATGCTTTTAATATTATTATGTAGAATACGATTTATTTATATATTTTGAAAAGTCTTTTACAATTTGACACCTTCAAACCACTGCCTGAAATGTTCTAACCAACAGACTCATGTCATATACAGTACAGATATAATTCTTAATAAATAACCTACTATAAATTAAAAGCATTAAGGCATGCTGTTTATTTTTGTTTTCACAAGCTTTGGAGACGTAACGTAAATTCCTCTTTTAAATAATAGGTCACCTATAGCTTTCATCATGAGCCACGGCTGCGTTCAAAATGGCATAAATGTTTTCAAAAACTCCGAAGGGAACGCAATTGTCAACATGAAGATCGCTAAAACTGAATACTTTGAAAGCAAATGACACTTAAGAGAGAGGACTTTAATGTTCATTCATTTATTTTCATTTTGGATTAGTCCCTTTATTAATCTGAATGAACTACCAACTTATCCAGCATATGTTTTACACAGCCGCAACCCATCACTGGGAAACATCCATACACACTCATTCACACACATACACTACGGACAATTTAGTGTACCCAACTACACCCAGAGGAAACCCACGCAAACACAGGGAGAACATGCAGAATCCATACAGAAATGCCAACTGACCAGTGGAGGCTCAAACCAGCGACCCTCTTGCTGTGAGGCGATTGTGCTTCCCACTGCGCCACCGTGATGCCCATGACTTTAATTATTTATTTATTTTTTTTATCATTCCAAGTTTAAATTATTGGAACTTTATAAATGAGTAGGGTATAGGGGGATAACTGGGAATAGAACACAATCAGGAACTATGCTTCTAACTACAGCTCTAGAGGTGCAGTTGCAAGTGTACAAGTTTGCGTCGCAGATTGCGAATGTTTGTTGGAATAATAGATTTGGGGAACACCAAATCAAAGAACTATGTTTGTAACAATAGAACTTACGACCGTAGTTGGCTAACGATGGTTTTCAGAAACACAACCCAGGTCGGGATTCCCAATGTTTTGAAAACACCACAATCTGCGTTTAATCTTTTCAAGGAAATCTACCCAACATGGCTAACTTATCATTGTCTGTGATTTTTAAGCATTGTAGCATAAACAGCTGTAAGTTTAAGTATGGATGGCCAAATTTAGCGACATAGAGCTGAAGTAAATGATTAACACAAGTTGTTAAGATCGTTTTAAAAGCCCCCATAAAGCCAACATGATTCTCCTTGAAACCCTCGTAAACAGTCTGAGTAGTTTTGGGCTGCTCCATGAGGGGGTTGATACTGTGGGGCACTGCGGCTGTAGCCGAGAGACGGCGTGTGTAATGCAGGCTGTTAGTGATGTTAAATGAAGCTTGAAGCCTGGCTGACAGCAGCATTCCTCCACAGGCTGGCGCTGAGAGAGGCGGCGAGGGGCCAACAAGGGTAGAGTAATGGTCTAAGAGAAACCACGCAGGACACGGTGCTTGTTGCGGCAGACGAGCCATTATCTCATAAGGGCCATTATCTTAACCCCTTCAGACCCTGCGTCCATTACAATGGACGTCACATGACATCCCATGTTTTTTTCACTTCCGGAGCATTTCACCAAATTTTAAGCCTACAGTCTATAAGAGTGGACATTTTTCATCCAATCAAATGGCAGTAAGGCTCTGCATGACGTAATTTGAAAAAAATCCACTGAACTAAAAAGCAGCATGGCAGCACTTCATTCCAAACACAGAAGTAAGCCACATTTACATGGTTTTATTCAGATGTATTGATATATTTGCAGATATTTCATAGATTGTATGTAAAAAAGAGGGATTTAACTTACTAATTAAAGTTACAAATCGATTGTAGAATTGCAAGCTTTAGATCAGGATTTTTTTAAATATCTTTGTCCATTACGATGGACAGTGGGTTCAAAGGTCTGTTATTAAAAATAAATCTCCTGCAATGCTGAATGAGCTTTTTTATATTCAAAATGTATATCAATGCACTTATTTTTTGTTGAAACAATTTCATATGCAGAGTACACAGTTCTTGAAGTCCTTGAATGTATAGCAGATGGAAATGTCTCAGATGTGGACAATATGTTGAGTGATGAGGAAGATGGAGATACAGTTGATACATGTAGATCTCCAACAGTTGGTAAGTGTAGGATTAGGGACAGCTAGTTAATTATTTGTTAAGGCTTGTATTACAATTAAATGCTCCTCAATTAATTGGATACTGCTATACCATATATCTGCATTTGCGGTTTTATAATATTCTATCAATATGAATTAGAATATAAAACATTTATGTTGTTTTGTAAGGGGCAGTTTCTGCTAACAATTTCAGGGCAAGACAGAGATGAGCCATTGTTACCAGAGGTAGGGGGAGAAATTGAAGTTGAGGCAGAGGACAGTCAGGATCAAGAAGACAGAGAAGATCATGACCATGACGCAGATGTAGAACCATTACTTTGTAATGTCACAAAGAAAAGTGATATTCATTGGCGTCACACCCCCTTTACCCCAGTACAGACTACATGGGAAAGTCCTTCAACTGATCCTCCTGAGCCACTAACACCATATGGCTACTTCAAGCAGTATGTTCCAAGTGAGATGTTTGAGCTGATGAGCACAATGACCAATATCTATGCGGAACAAAAGGCAGTCAAGGGTTACAAACATGCCTCAGCTTCTGAGATTGAAGTCCTTGTTGGCCTACATATGGCGATGGGCGTGCTTGGTATTCCTAGAGTGAGAATGTACTGGTCCTCCAGAATCAATATTGGAATTTTCAAGGATACCATGTCTCGAGATCGTTTTTTTCAACTCCGCTCCAACCTGCATGTTGTGAACAACTATGAGAGGCCTCCGGAAGACACTGATGTGTTCTTCAAGGTCAGACCACTCTATGAGTCCATAAGGAAACGCTGTCTGCAGCTACAACTGGAGGAAGAGCTTTGTGTTGATGAGCAGATCGTGCCTTTCAGGGGAAAACTCTCTGTGCTCCAGTATGTCAAAGGGAAACCTACACCATGGGGAGTGAAGTTGTATTTCCTTTGTGGCAAAAGTGGGCTCGCTTATGATTTCCTCATCTACCAAGGTGCCACAACAGAGCTTTCTTTGCAAAGCAAAAAGGTTTTAGGCCATGGAGCTTCTGTTGTCACCCACTTGTGCCAGAGAATCAAGGCTCCCAACCATAAGATCTATTTTGACAATTACTTCACCACTTACAATGCCCTTGAAGTTCTTGCAGAAAAGAAAATTCATGCTGCTGGAACAGCAAGGATTTGTCGTTTTGCAAATCCTCCACTGAAGACAGACAAGGAAATGTCAAAGAAAGAGCGGGGAAACCATGATCAAGTTCAAAGTAGAGATGGAAAGGTTGTTCTGGTGAAGTGGTTTGATAATCGCTCTGTTGTGCTGGCTTCCAACTTTGTTGGTGTTGGAGAAGAAGATGAAGTTCAGAGGTGGGATCAAAAAGAGAAGCAGTATCTGAAGGTCAAGCGCCCAGAGGTTGTGAAGAAATACAACAAGGCCATGGGAGGGGTGGACAAGCTTGATCAACTAATCAGCCTTTACAGGATTGACATCAGATCTCGCAAATGGCCACTGCGCATGATTTCTCATGCCTTTGATTTTGCTGTGGTGAACAGTTGGCTTGAGTATCGTAGAGACCATGAAAGCAAGGGAACTCAGCCACAGAAAATCATGGATCTTCTTGATTTCAAAATGAACGTGGCTGAAGTGCTTGTGTGTGCTGGGAAGCCGCATGTTTCAAGAAAACGAGGAAGACCAAGCAATTCTGACACCACCAGTACCGACCCTACTCCCCATAATGCAACTAGAGAAAAAAGAGGTGCAATGGAACGTCGGCCAGTTCCTGAAGTCCAGAAAGATATGGTGGACCACATGCCAAATTATGATGGGAAAAAAGAAGCAACAAGATGCAAACTGCCAGATTGTTCTGGAAAAACACATGTCTTCTGTGATAAGTGCAAGGTGCACTATTGCTTTGTGTCACAGAGAAATTGTTTCAAAGAGGCACACCGAAAATGACTCTAACATGACCACTTGATTTAATCGCAAGATGTTCAGTTCGTAAACAAATGTGCAATTTAGGAAGTAAAAACCCTAAAATCGAAGTTGAATGTTATACAGTTTAGTTTGTGACATAAAAAGAGAAAATGGGTGCATGTCTAGCATGACTGAATTGATTGATTCTAAAGATGTTTAGTTTGTTTTAAACAATGTGCAATCTAAAAATAAAAACCAAGAAATTAAAGTGAAAATGTTACATCGTTGATGTTTGTGACCTTGAAAATAAACTTCAAGTGTATACTAACTTTTTTGTGTGTTTTTTATTTTATTTTATGATGATATAATGTTAGAGAAGTACAACTGTTTGGACCTGATGTCCACTACAATGGACAAAAAAAAATACACCTAAAGAGTGATAAATTTTTTTAAATAATAATTTGATTTCATTAATGGGAGCCTCAAGAGCTGTGAAAATGTACTTTTACATTTTTCTGAAATTTGGAACATAATTCAGGTCTGAAGGGGTTAATGGGGTGACCGTCTCGATATGACAGATATCACAGAAGGACTGACACATAAACAGTTTTTATAAGATGAATTTGCCAGTTGTACAATCGCTGCGGTAAAACACATTTGACCCATAGCTGCATACTGATGTTTATAACCTTGTCAAGGTGGGTTACAGTTGCATTTTTATGTGTGTGTCTATTGTTGAATGTTGTTACAAAACAAAAGTTTCATGACAAATACACAAGTACACTATATTCAATTGTGGAGAAAGCAATGTGTAAATAACTTTCCAGGACATGACGTTTTTTAATTCACCCTTTATGAATAGGATCACATTGTCAGTGTTAAATAAGGTTCGCTACAAAGGTACATCATATAAAACTGTTAAATATATATATATATATATAACTTTATGACTCTGAAAATACATAGCATGGTCTCTCCCGAAGCGCAGATCAGCGCTAGCCTCTTCAGGTCAGGTAGATAATGTTCGCTCTGACAAATTGTCTGCCATGTTCACTACATTTCCAAACCCTGACTGATTTCAGTTCATTACACAATAATGGCAGCAGATGTACAATCGAAGAAAAGTCAACAGTTTCATCACAAACGTCTTTGTTGTCTATTTTGACTGTGCTCAGTTTGAAAAACTCCTTACAAAGCTCAAGTATGTGTGTGTTTTTGCTTGCGTTTCTCAAAGCTGAAGCAGCTGATGTGTGTACTCGTGTTCTATTTGGAAATCCTTCCACACAGATATTGTCCGTATTTCTTTGGTCTGTAAAAGTTTGTTAGGAGATCCAAGCCGGAAATGATCCTGCGTCCATCATCACACCAGTTTCAGCATCCCCAAATGAAATGCTGGTTGGTTCCAACTTTGAATGACAGCGCAGGGGGATCCATTCTTCACGGTCTGCGTAAACGCCATGACGAGAGGTTCTCACCTCTTATCTTATGAGACTGAAGGACTAATGGAGAGACTGACAGACAGGGCTAACAGGACTATGATGAATGCTCCCCTCCCCCGTCCCGCTGTAGCTTTGGAGAATGACGAGGTGCTTCTGTACGTCGCTCCTCTCTTGGGAAAACTCTCCCCCACTGGCGTCAGGATACCTGGGATTTAATAACAACATTTAGGCCATATAACACCATCAGTTATTCATTCTGAGAGGTTCTGGTGTCGTCCCAGATCTTTACTTTTGTTGGACCATATCCAAGCTTAAAAACAAACATACAGTGTGGAAAGGAAATATCAAAATGTATGCCTAAATATAAAAAAGCCACTTGATGTCAATTTTTGTAGCATCTATATCCATAGCTTTTTAGTTGTAGTTAAAACATCAAAATACACCAAATATCACTTTCCATAAATACGGCACAAACATTTATACTCTGCCCATCCAAAAAAAAAAGGCACACACTTTAGTATTTCATTGGACCGTGTTATCATTTCAATATGCTTCTGCAATGTCACATTTATTCCCACCCAGAGTTGCATTAAATTTCGCCAACATCTTGTATTGATGATGAGAGAGTTTGACTGCTGCTCAAAAGGTCCCTAAGTTTCTCATAGCTCCAAATTCCCAAGGATTCTCAACAGGGTTAAGTTCTTCATCAAATATGGTGGTTCCCCACTATCAATCCAGTTTTTAATAATGCGCTCTTAACCCAATTCTTGCAGTTTCAGCAATCTCATTTTTTAGCATGATGCATACTAATAAGTTGACTTATCTGAAACAGAGTAGCATCTTTTCCATGACCACAAAATGTGTCTTCTGACATGGTTATTTAAGAAATGAGAAGCTACTCTCTGCATCAGATGAGGTTAAATAACTTGTTACCAGCTGGAATATAATCATCCATGCAGTAACTATACTGTACAATAGGAGGCTCTTACTTATTTGCTCAGTTATTTTTTCATTTTGTTTCTTGGACCGTATCTGTTATTATCTGTTTTATCTCTTATTATCTGTTTATTTTGATACAGAATTGAAATTTCACAGAGAGTCATAATGTACTCTTTTTAAACCGATGATGTGTTCATCTTCAGACCACAAATGCAGATATTTTCAATATTCCTTCATTGAAAGTCACCAACACTTTAACACACTAAAATATTCCTAAAGAGATCAAAATAATATGTCGTAATCTTATGAAGACGCATGATCATATTTTAAACTGAACAGATTAAATTGTGAGATTTATTTACACAAAAACTTTCATCACGAAACATAAACAGATTAATCAAAACAAAAATGTTGGTTCTCAAACTAAATGCTGTAAACATTCTTCACTGATGAATACTTTGAAGTGAGTTTTTAGTGAATAGACTTTCAGTGAAGATGTGTAATTATTGCCAGAATAGAACTACATAATATAGGCTGTTGTGGACTTTGTCTGACACAGTGTGTGTGGTTATCTGTAAACCACAATGGCCACCTGGACACTAGAATCAATGAATTCATCATATTTTGTACTAATAAAAAAATTACATGATGTGACACAGTGACTTTTGTAACAAAAACCTGACATGGTTTTAATCTGGCGTAAAAATATCCTCAACTGTGTTCTGATGAATAAGATGAATAATGTTTTATGGGTTTGAAAAGACAAGAAGCTGAATAAATGTTATAGTACGTTTTACTATTAATTAAGCTGATGGAAAATCATTGTTGACTGCAAGTGAAGCGTAAACTGTGTTATTTACTGTTCTCCGCTGCTTATACTTTATTATTGGCTCCAGAGAAGTATTTGGCATGACACCAGCTTTTTTGACAGGCAAGTCTAAATACCAAGTTGTTGTTTTGTTTTGCGGTGCTTACCGTGGTTGTTTTCACTCGGCCTCCTGGCTGTGCACACGTCCAGCCTGTTCTGTTTACCAATAGGTCACAGCCTTCGTCATCCAAACAAGGCATCATCTCACACCACTGTCTGGTCCTGACAATTTGCGCTGTTCAAAGAAGAAGAAAATGAATATGAAAAAACAAGTCAAATTCATTGCACAGAACCTATTTTACATCCATAAGACCCAATCTTTTTAGGAACATTCTATTAAATAAGAAATGAAACATAAGGTTGGACTCACATTTGTAAACACACATAAACTGAAAATTAGACAAGCACTGCTTAATCCTATTTGATGTTAATCTAAAGCCTGGGGTGCACCAAGTTGATGTCAAAGGACTAGTGGCAATGAAAACCGACTATGTTGTCACTATGAGTCTGGTCCCATCAGGACCCAACGGCTGCTCGTGAACATGCAAAATGAAATGAGTATGTATGTTCTGTGCCTGCATTAGTGAATGTATCTTTCCATACCAACATGTGACAGTATCTGTACTGTCATTCAACAAAGAGAAGCCGGAACTAGTGCTGCACACATACAAACCATAAACAAAGGAGTATTTGCATACCATTTTTATCATATTCATCACATAGGGCTTTGCTTTTGCAAATATGTCTGATAATACACTTGACTTCTGCTAGTATCAGATTTTCTTGTTGCTATTAATACCAGTGGCATAGTGATAACCACCGACACCAACCTCCCCTCTCCCCCAGTCTTCACTTCGCGCAACTGTAAGCCTCTCATCCTAATACCATAATAATAATACCATATATTGAGTTTTATCACGATATTTGGTATTATCACAATATGGACTTTAACAGGTATGATAACCAAAAAGTACTTGTTTATTACTTTATTGTATACACATGTGTACATAGTTAATAAACAAAAGTTGGCATTTTCATGAATGAATAAAGATGAAACAAAAACATTTAAGTAGGGAAAATTAATTGACGTATGTCTATCAAAGTGACCATCAAAATGCTGTCAGTCATGTTTACAGATCACACTGTTGTTTTACTTAGACCTAATGTTGTTACATAACTGCACAATCTGGGCCTGTATTGTTCAATCCTTAAAGGTGCAGTAGGTGATTGTCTTCAGAAACATTTTGTGTTGTGCAGGTTGAAAGTCTCTTCACATTCCAATAGTAATGATTAAAGTAAATGTACTTACAGGATATGTAGTTTTATATTCTGGGTAAGGCATAAAACAAAAAATGTTCATCTAATAAAAAATTGTCTGGCCGACAACTCCCAAATTTACCATAAATAAGTATAAGTAGCCCAAACTTTCTATCAACAAATGTAGATTTGTACATCTGCGCACCCGTTCACACAGATGCGCCATTTGTGCTTGCACACGCGTCACTATCATGACGTGCACATGAGCGAGAGAGTGACCAGTAAAAACAAATATTCAATCAAAACGTTAAAATCCTGAATCAATATTGGAGTACTTTTTCACACTGGAGGAAGGATGACACCATGGCTGAAGTGTTTCTTTTAGACAGGTTATGTTATGTTTTAAAAGTATTTTAGTCATGTAAAGCTTATGTAGTTTAGCTGTTTTTTACGAATGGGTTATATGCACGGAAGTGTTGTTCATCCACTGAAATCTTCCGGTTGATGTAACTATTTTCAATTTCATAAGGGACCTTTTACAGCATCGATTATGTCGATTCTTATTTCGTTTAATAACAAAACATGTAAATAGCCTGCTTTACTGAGGTGAAGTTGGTTTTATATTCACATTGGTTTATTTTTGAACAATAACAACCTGTGGCACGCTCCCTATATTGTTTATCATGCTACTTTAAATATTTGGTCTGAAATAGCATGTAAGTATGGCTTAGAAATAAGTGTTATTTCTGCAAGTTAACTTTTCTGCTTTATCTTCATTGAATTTGTATTAAATTTAGTCGACTAAAACTAGACTAAACTAAATGGCATTTTAGTCATAAAGCTAAAACTAAATAGAAATTGACTTGCGAAAGGAACTTTGCTGTTGCAGTATGGTGAACTGTCCTAATGTTACTAAACCACACTGACAGCAGGCATAGCAAGAGATGGCTTGTTCCATACACTGTATGTGATTTTCTAGTATACTGCCTCTTTGCAATCTCATTCAAGTCACCCAAAAAGGCTGGTCATCCACGAACGACAAATGCAAGAGAAGACAGGATAATGCAGAAAATCTCAATGGGCAATCAGTTCAACACTGCTGCTGAATTGCTCATGAATTCAGCTCTGAATGGGGTAAAGCTTTGTCTTGACATTTAAGAGAATCTGGACTGAAAGCCTCTGCAGTGACCAAAAGCAGAAAGCATTAAAATGCGAGACTAACCTTTACTGAGGAGCATGCTGTGTGGACAGACAAAATTATGACTAAATTTGATCTGCAGTAAATAAACATTTATTTGGATGATGTGCGCTGACAAATCATTGCGATAAGATCAGAACTGTTTCATAAAATCATTTAATTTGAGCTTAATAGCGCACCTAAACAACAAAACAACTACAATAGATAGCATACTAAAGGTATTTTCTTTTAAATAAACCAATTTTAGCATGACATGTGAATGTCATAAAGGTTGAGTTTAGTTAAATGTATATAAAATGACCGTATGACATGGACTAACTTAGTTTGTCTTACAGGAATTCACATTAGTGCATAGAACTCAGAGGTCAAGACTAAAAAAAATGGGACATTTCATGGAACAAAGGCAAAAGGCAATGAAAGAAAAGAGCTCCGGCACTTGGCCTAATATCCCAAGCCTTTCCCTTTGAAACAGATCGCTAAGGTCCAACAGTGAGATTTTTTCCTGAGGTAAGATTGTTTTTGCACTTAATCAAACATAAATGTCTATTTATAATAACTAGGGCACCCTTACATGTTCATTTGCATACCATGACACCCCAATTGGCCCTTAGAGAGAGAGAGAGAAAAAAGGGAGGGAGGAAGGGAGAGAAACTGAGAGGAAATGAAAGGGAAAGAGAGAAAAAAAAGAGTACATTTGTGAGGTAGAGAAAATGATAATCAGAGTGAAATATAACCCAGGAAAGCAAAAGTACATAAATATCAGGGAGGCAGCATTTGTATGTGTGGCGGAAGCTAAGAAAGGGGAGAACAAGTTGATACAAATGGAGACGAAATGTCATTCTCACCAAAGGAAAAGGCATGTTCTTAAAGGTAACAAATAGTTGTCGAGATGGCTTCCAAACTCAGAGTAGTTTGTTATGTAGTGAATGTTTCCCTCACAGCGTTGACTCTAGGGACTAGCTTCCGCTACTAATCTGCAGCATTAGTATTCGCTGTTATGCCCTGGGCCATAACGACAAATAAAAGAGCCTTTCATGCAAATTCAGTACGTCTTCATTCTGGAGGCGTGATTCACAAAACAGTAGGTTGAAGCCAGTGGTGCACTTATCTAGGCTTTGCGTTTTGAGTGCTATCTAACACCAGCTTTAGGTGTAGTTATTTCTTTATTTTATAATTTTTTAATTATAATTTTTGGCATGAGCTGTTTGGTTGGTTTTCATTCATGTTGATTGGAGGGAACGGAGTAAGGTCAAAAGGAGCCCATAAAAGTAAAGTTTGTCTAAACAAATGATAAAGCTTTGCCTGAATGTTTAAAATAGTTTAAAGCCTAGAGGCTATGTAGGCCTTATGTACTTTGAGATTGATAATTGGGTAGATAATTAGAAAGTCTGCATACTACAAATGGATGCTGACAGACAAGAGACAGGCAGACAGACAGACAGACAGACAGACAGGCAGACAGACAGGCACGCAGGTGGAGATGGCAATGCACTGCATTGGAGATCGCTTCACTGATGTGCGCATGTCTGTTCTTCTGTTGTACCATCTGTGGTACAATTTTCACTTCAGTGTATGATCATCTCTACCTCTTTTTGATCAGTTTTATCATATTAAGAAATCTACAACAGAAAATTTGACAAGTATGAAAAGGCTGAAAGGTGGGCAACAATGGAAAGCAATTTTAACAATTAGCAAAAAAACAAAAAAAAAACAGTTATTTTGCTTTTTTCTCTCTTCTCTATTGAGAATTTTACTGGTTTGTGCATATATACACAAATGACCATACATTCTTTTATGACAGTTTCTGCCGTTGTATTGAATGTTCTAGCCTCAGCAAATGCATTGGAATCTCAGCAAATACTTGTTTTACATACATTATAAACAAATCTACATTAAACAGCACCTATTTTATCCCTTTTACAAGATGGAAGATAAGCCTTTGGTTTCTCCAGAATGTGTCTGTAAAGTTTCATCTTAAAATACCCATCAGATTATTTATTGTATAATATATAATCTACCGATTTTGGTGTTTGACTACAGTGTAGCTGTTTTTGTAGCCTGTCGCTTTAAATCCAAATGAGCTGCTCCTCCCAGCCCACTGCTCCGACATGTGTGTCTGCTTCTCATGAATTACGTTAGATAAACAACAGTCAGTGATTGAGACAGGCACGGATGAAGCTAAAATAAGGTCACTAGTCAAAAATACCAAGTACGCTTATTTGATGTATTTGTGGTGGAGTCTATTCAAGCCTCTCTGAAATGACGAGTCACACACAAATGGCATTTGCTGTGCACACACACATACGTGTGTTTACTGACATCATGCGGCCGTGGTGATTACAGCGGATAAGAATTACATGGTGATTTTACTCTCTTTATTACAAACATGCTCTGTTTTAAAAACATTTTAAACTTTAAAAAAATAATTGTTGAGGTGCAGCTGATCACAGAGAGTTTGTTTTAATCCCAGTTTCTTTGCAAAAAATGTTCTTTGGACATATGTATACATGTTATACATGGGACCTGTCAATCAATTGGGTAGGCGGGGAAAACCACACTCCTATGTCACGTTGCGGTGGGCCTCAAAATCACTGGGATTTGGATCCTATTTTAAGGTCAGTAAATTTAAAAAAGAGACATGTTTATATCACTTCATTATGACAGTGGACACACTTTACCTACACACAGTTATGTCCAAACAGCTTACAAAAGTTGAGAGATGGATAGATGGATGGATGAATGGATGGATAAATCGATGGATAAAATAAGGATGGATGGAAAGAAGAATAGATGGATGGATGGATGGATGGATGGA
>CAIGQQ010004470.1:2585142-2597293 GCA_903798035.1 Danio albolineatus
CCTCGTCGCGATCCGCTCTAAACAGCTGATAGCCTGGAAGGTTGAGCGCGTTGTCCGGTATGGTTTCATTCAGCCAGGTTTCCGTGAAGCACAGAGCAGCTGAATGCATAAGATCCTTGTTTGTCTGAGAGAGCAGAGTGAGTTCGTCAATTTTGTTGGGTAGAGAGCGAAGATTTGCCAGATGGATGCTCGGTAATGCGGTTCGAAATCCTCGTTGTCTGAGTTTCACAAGCGCGCCTGCACGCTTCCCACGCCGGCGCTTCAGAACGCGCTTGAGTAGCACCGCGGCTCCTCCGACAACAATATCCAACAGAACATCAGATAAGTCCAAGTCTGGAAAAGTATTTGGTGGTGTATGCGTCCGGATGTCCAACAATTCGTCTCTGGTGAAACTAATTGTAGGAATGTGACTAAAAACAGGACAAACTAACAAAAATACGAAGAAAACTGCAGAGCGCGTCACGGAGGCAGCCATCAACGCCGGCGCCATCAGTAAAGTCTGTGGATATTATCAATGCATTTAGTGGGCAAAATAAAATTGCTACATTTTACTGTAAAGTCTCAATCCCCAGAAACGATAACCCATTGTAGCAATGTGCTAAATAACTATTTTCATAATTTGCATTTGATTTATTCTTTGAAACTTATATATAATATTAATTTATGCACTTGCAATGCCTTAATTTTAGTGAGATTAGTACAGAGTCATAGCCATAAATGCAATGGTACTAATAATTGGCATAATTTATTTTTGTGTTTATGGTTTTACGTCTTGCTTTCGTCTTTTTCGGTTTTCGGTTTGTCCAAGAATCTTCATCTCGGTGCCTCCCCTAGTGATTAGAATAATCAGTGCATCACATCATCAGCTGCTAAATTCAAATCTGTCACCCCATGCCAGAGAAAGATGCGCATGCACTCACAATTTTATCAGTCTTTTTTAAACAAATAAAGTTTATTTTAAGTTTCATACTAACAAAACAGCATTTATGTTGTTTTTAATCCATGCAGATGTCTACGGAGATACTAATAATTATTTTTTTTAAACATAAGTCCAACGGTGTGTGTTATTCACACCAGATACACACTATTTAGGTTGCTATACCATTTATTATGTTCTTCTCCCAGCTAAGCAGACACTTACTTTCATGCATTTCAGGAGAAGTTGATAAATAAACATGTTGAAATCCAGCAGCTCTGAACTCTGATCTCTGTCATCAAGTAATATGATCACCAGAAAATCAGAAATTTTACAATATTATTAGATTACTTGTCAATATTTGCAGAAAAGGGGAAAAAGAATCAAAAAACTTTATATTTATAAATCACTGGGCTGCTGTGTCATGTGATAAACAATGTGTCAGCATGGAAACTCACACAGGGGTGTATTTAAAACATATGAAACGTGTAAATTAAGGGTTGACTTAAGGGTAATTAAGGGTTAATACATACTTCTTTTAGGAGATAAGTGTTATGTTTATCAGAATATTCATTTAGAAATTAATAACATTATGTATGTATTGATACCACCACATAAGTAATTGTACAAATGCATGGAATTGTATGAAAATTTATTTAGATAGAATAAACTAATCGGTCTGTATACAATTAAATGAGCAGGACAAAAATGATTTAGGATGAACTATCCCTTTAGCGCCACGGTGGCGTAGTGAGTAGCACGTTCGCCTCACAGCAAGAAGGACGCTGGTTCGAGCCCCAGCTGGGTCAGTTGGCATTTCTGTGTGGAGTTTGCATGTTCTCCCCGTGGTTGCGTGGGTTTCCTCCGGGTGCTCCGGTTTCCCCCACAAGTCCAAAGACATGTGGTGTAGGTGAATTGGGTAGGCTAAATTGTCCGTAGTGTATGAGTGTGAATGTGTGTGTATGGATGTTTCCCAGTGATGGGTTGCGGCTGGAAGGGCATCCGCTGCGTAAAAAATATGCTGGATAAGTTGGCGGTTGATTCCACTGTGGCGACCCCAGATTAATAAAGGGACTAAGCCGACAAGAAAATGAATAAATGAATGAACTATCCCTTTAAATTGAAATACAAAATAAAAGGACTTGAAATTTACATAAAGCAAGCTTTGAGTTGGAAATCGCTAAATTTACAGTCACTGTACCTCTGAATAAAAACTGGAACCTCACTTTTTTACACGTATGACTTTACACACCGCCTGCCATATTTTTAGTCTTTGGGGGAAAACCCCTTAGAGACGCACGTTTTTGAGGCATTCGAGAAGGAAGCATACAGCAGTCTTTGCCTCTACTGCTTCCTCATGGAAACGGGACCTCTGTTGCCCCTCTCTCAGGAAATGTACAGCAGGATGTTAGTCAAACATGGTCTTTTGGTTGGCGGGCAGTGAAAGTTTACTGGCAAGCAGACAAAAATGCTGAGCAAAGAGAGAATTTCCCCTAAACAACAGGTGACATTGCTTGACGCTGACATCATTTACAAGGGGATGTTTGCATAAAATTTCCTTAGATTGCAAATCAGCGGTCAGACCATTTAAATTCAATCTGATTTCCTGCAACTTTGCTGTTTTGCAGTGTTCAGACGGCTGTTATTAAAGTGTTTGAAGGTGGAGGACTTCAGCCCAATGAGCTTTACACCTTGAATGAAAGTATAAGGTAAGGAATTAATAAAGATAATCACAAACAAATTGTCTTGTAGCATAACCATCAAGTAAAAACTAATGCAGTTTTTCTGTATACATTGAGTATATGTGAATATGCACATCTTGAAAAGTTTTTACATATATATTTGTGTAATTAATGTTAATTATTAACACATAAATGTATTTTCGAGGACATTTTCCCAACAACTACATCAATTTATGGCGTTATTTACTCATTCAATGTTTTTAAATCCATTTTCCTAGTTTTTTTTTTTGTTTGTTTGTCTGTTGTACCAAACAATTGATAAATATTAAGAATTAATGCATTTCATATATTTTAAGAATTGTTTTATATCATTTCAAGAAAAATTTTCTGTTGACTTAATAACCGTCATGTAAAATTCAAGTTTAAAGTATTATCTTAAAAACGTTATTAATGTATATTTTTAATATAATGAAAAGTTTTGTACAAATATTGTGAATTATCAATGCATTTTCACAACTTGAACAAACATTATCATGTAACAATCACTTCAAATGAAAGTATTAGGTCAGGCTCAGCCATGTTCGTGATCTCAAATCACCACTTTTGACTTCTGATCCAGTTACCCAGAATACACTAGCAACCACATAGAAATACAATGAAAACCATGTCATCAATATTTAGCAGCCAACACCCTCGCATTGTGGTGGTGAGTTTTATACACTGAAAATTACTCATATACACTAAAAAGTAATTAGTTACTTCAATTTAAAAAGTCAATTAAAAGAATTGTGACTTGGAACTGTTAAGTTGACCTAAATTTTAAAATGATTCACATAGTTCAGTTACTCAATAATATTAAGGCAACTGGTTTACTCACTTCTTTAAAGTAAGTAAAATCAACTAATCACTTTTTATAGTGAGTGTGTGTGTGTGTGTGTGTGTGTGTGTGTGTGTGTGTGTGTGTGTGCGTGTGTGCGTGTGTGTGTGTGTGTGTGTGTGTGTGCATAGAAGTACTGTATAGGATTGATTGTGTAAAAATATACTTCATAAGCTTTTGAACCTTTTTTTAATAGGTGGCTTTTGAGGACTGAGCTGGGATCATTTATCACTGAATACTTTCAGGTAACATTTTTGAACTTTGAAATGGGGTTTTTGTCCTGAAGGTACAATGAAATGAATAACGAAAATAAATAAATTAGGGTTAGTGATTAACATTTTTGTCTTATTAATTACATGATGTGGTGATGAATCTATTTAATCAATGTAACCACACACACACACTTTATATATATATATATATATATATTAGGGCTGTCCAAAAATTTATCGTGATTAATCACATCCAAAATAAAAGTTTAACATAATATTTGTGTGTGCTCTGTCTATATTTATATTATGAATATATAAATACACAAATGCATATACTTGATAAAATGTTGGTTTATATTTAGATATCTAAAAAATATATGTGTATGACACAAATTTTACATTTGAATATGATGTAACTACTTTGATGTAACTTTTTTAGATATAGTTTTGGCTTCTATGAATGTGTTTATCACATATACATAATAAATATATATAACACACACACATATTATGTCAAAACAAACTTTTATTTTGGATGTGATTAATCACGATTAATTTTTGGACAGCCCTAATATATACACACACATTCAACTAACCCCAAATATATAAAGGACTTTTATATTATCAAAGTCGAGTTAACGTTGACTAGTCGCTGGTGACATCATCATTAAAACATATGCAATGCCTAGGGCCACACGGAATCTGCGTGCGCAGAATTCCACAGATTTTCGCAGATTTTTAGCCCACCATCATTGATTCTGTTTAATTACTGGTGTAAATGTGTGTAAATTTATATTTATTCAGTTTTTTAATTAATTTCAGTAATATTATTGACTAATATGAAAATATTCATGTGATTAATTTACAATAAAGTTTGTAAAGTCAAATTTTCTGTCTTTTGGTAAATATTTTATATGATAGACTTGCTTTGTTTACCAAATAAAGTGGATCTAATGGGATTCACATTGTAAACATTAAATACAAGTTAAAAAGGTATTACATTTATCTCATATATATGAAGTTTTTAGTTAAGATACTCCTCAAATCATTCCGCACAAATCTGCAGATTTTTAACAAAATACTCCGCAGAAACAACAAAAAAGGTCCGCAGATTTCGCCCTAGCAATGCCACAATTTGTGATTTATTTGCAGGAAATACATACATGTTGCATGTTGTTTGACAGATCATAATATGTTGCAAAAACAATGCAACATTACCAGTGACTCATTGTCAACACTTTAATTTCGTTAATAATTTAACATTAGCGCTCGATCTAATTTTATCGCTAAATAAATGCAGTCAACAAATTGATCACTGCTCGTACAACTAAGAATGTGATAACAGATATTTTCATGCAGAAGTAAAGCATACATTGTCAGCACACAGAATCATGTGAAGATATTTCATGACAACATAATGCACAAAAGAAAAAGGCTATAAAATTAAGCCTTATTACACTCAAAAGACTTGCTCAGATGCATATTTTACCTCTATGGTAGTGGTCGCTAGAAAGCTGCTGAAAATCCTTCTCAAGTCGGGTGTTTTTCACAGTTACTGACTCATCTTGGTTATCAGAAATCTCCTCGCTGCACATCTTCACCACATTCACCGGTGATGATATTTACACATCCTATGAAGTTTGCCGCATCTTCGCACTTCACAATTTTTTGCGTGATTCACGGTTCATTCCTAAAGTATTTCACAGCATCTACGCTTTACAGAGGACAACAGCCAATCACATTACTTTTCCAGGGTTGCGTAAACGTGATTGGCTAGCATCTGTTCTAAGATTTTGCATAGAGAGAACTAACTGGCATCTCATGAATCTTTGACGCTGACATAAGAATAATAACATTTAAGAAATTACTTTAAATATTCCGAGGGCGGTTTCATTCTGTGAACCACCTTTGTGTGTAAAGCTGCCATGTAGTTCAGGTCAAACCATAGATCTGCTCAGTGCGATGTCTGTCAGTCAAAAAAAAATAATTTAAATAAAAATACAAAAATATATATATATATATCAGATTGCTAATGTGCAACAGCAAAAGTGGTTATGTTTCAGATTGTTTAAATGAATACAAAAAGAAGTGTTTTATATGATCGTGAAATTTCTTGTATTATTATCTTGTTGCTATACAGTGAGAATAACCCGTTATTAAAGCAATTATTCAAACTTTATTCAAATGCTGCCTACATGTCGCATGCAATAACATAACATGCCTAATATAGACGAGAGTAATCAGATTTTAATTCGTTTTTTTTTGTCACACTTAAATTGAAATATAATGCCAGAATATTGTTAGGATTATCAGATTTGCAGGAATGTGGGTTTGTTTAAGCATTAAACTTCCTCGACATGCACGTTTGGGTGGGATGAAAACAATCTCAGTCTGCCCACAGCAAATTATCACGTTTCTAAGAATGATTAGGTTGTAGTCACAACAAAACCAACTGAAGCAAACCTGTACCTGTCCTGTTCACAATCACAGCGATACAACAGGTTGATTGCAGTGCATTATAATGCATTATAATGTGATTGGTTGGAGAGAGAAAGTGTCATGTTTGGTCAGCTCTATCTGAGAGGCTCATATGTAGATGGTGGGTGGAGTTTGTCTATTTGCAGATTTGGGTGTGTCTTGATGGTAAAATGGTTTTAAAACCCACGCATGCACAGGAAGAGATGACATTTGTAGGAAACCACAAAGG
This sequence comes from Danio albolineatus, assembly GCA_903798035.1. NCBI lineage: Eukaryota > Metazoa > Chordata > Actinopteri > Cypriniformes > Danionidae > Danio > Danio albolineatus. The sequence continues at coordinate 2,591,537 of CAIGQQ010004470.1, forward strand.
CAAAAAAGGGTCCACAAATACCAGACCTAAAATAAAAATAAAAAGTTTAGTGTTGTGAATTTATTTTTAATTTTATAAAGCATTTATGTTAAATTTTATGTTGAAATGTGTATGTTACTTGATTTGGAAACCTATTTAAAGTAGGTTTAAGATTATTATTAGATTAGATTAGATTATTATTTACTGCATTCATTTTGGTCAGACTTTATACAGAACATTTTTTATGACTATCCTGTTTTAACATTTCTGTTATAGTTAAAGTTATTTATTTAGCAGACTTATTTTTATCCAAAGTGACAAAAAAGCAATTCATACTGTATAAAGCCGGAAGTATTGGTGATGTGCAATACAAGGTTTATTGTGCAATTGGATTATCTTCTTTTTTTATATTTATTTCACAAAAAAGTCTTTTATTTCACACCCTTCTCTGAGTTTCTTTAAAAATTGGACTTTCTTTCTTACAGTTCTAAGTTTGAGCTTAGATTAAGTTTAAATTAAGTAAAATTTGGTCTTTAACTTAATTTCTTTCTTTCTTTCTTTTTCCTCACATCACTCGTCTTTAAGTGATGAACATTAAAAGTCTTCACTCCGTAAATGTTAAAATTAACTTTGTTTTTTATACTAATTTCTGATTCTAAATATCTAGTCATATTTGATGGGGATTTTCATGTTTTTTATTTAAGTCTGGGTATTTTTAAATGTTAATATTCTGTTACTGTTAACTGAAATAAAATGTATATTATTCATGCTTATTACATCGAAATGAAACTTTAAGAAATGGCATGTACATTTGTATATTTCCATATACGCATTTAGAAAATGCTTTTATTGATAACGACCTACAAAATTAGACAAAGAAAACAAATTAACGAAAAAAAAACTGGATTTTGAGGGTTCAAAAAATACAGGTCAATGACTACTGGCGATTTGAGAGTCAAAAAGCATACAGATAAAACAAAAACACTTCCTGTAGCTCCTCGCACTTCAGACAAAGATGCTAGAATGCTTATCTGTGGATTAAATGTAAATTGTTCAGTTTTTTGCAAAGTGTTTACTTCGTAAGACTTCAGTGTATCACTAGGAGCCAGAGGGACATTTTTCTTTTTTGTTTTATCTGTAAGTTTTTTCTTTTTGACTCTAAAGACCTGTGCACACCAGCACATAATTTGCTTGTGCTTATCGCCTCCTGAACAAAGAGTGCCAATGAATAAACTTCTAATTTGTAAAATTTAACTGGACCTTTAATTTTATTTTTAAAAATAACTTTAGTTTTCACCAATATATGTGCAAAGCGCAAATCGTTTGAAATTAATGGCACAATATTTCATACAGATAGCACATAATTTTTCAAAACATGCAATTGTTTCTTAAGTATGTGCAACTGTCGGACAAATAAAACCTTTTTTAGTTGAAAAATATAGAACATTTGTAATAATCAGAATAACAAAATATGATAGAAGTAAAAAAAAAATGTATATATATGAGCAATACCACACTTGTAGCAGTGCGATATGGCGTACGCGAGTTTGATATTCCATTTATACAACAGTTTGGCGGTATAATCGTGTGTATAAAAAAGAAAATTGAGCACGAAGAGTTTCAAAAACCCTTTTGTATGAGGAACTATTTCCGCTTCTTCTGCCACTCGTTCACATCTGTAGCTGACGTCAGAACAGCAGAAACCATTGCTAGTTCACAAACATCCCTTTAGAACTTTTAAATGATTCTCTTAATCAGGGGTGGGCAAACTCGATCCTGGAGGGCCGGTGTCCTGCACAGTTTTGCTCCAACTCTAATCAAACACACTTGCTTATAGATTTCTAATGATCTTAAAAACACTGATTAGCATGTTCAGGTGTGTTTGATTAGTGTTGGACTGAGTTTGCCCACCCCTGCTCTACAGGTAATTAAATAGGTAATTTTTGCTCACATTTTAAGAATATATGGCTGAACGGTATGAAATGCCATCAGTCTACACTCTTAAAACAAACGGTTCTATATAGAACCAAAAATGGTTCTATCAAGTGCTTCATATATGGAACCCCAAAAAGGTTCTATATAGAACCATTTTAAGGGTTCATTAAATAGAACCCCAAATGGTTCTTTGAATTCAAGTTAGATGGTTCTATTTAGAACCATTTAAAGGTTCTTTTTATTTATTATTGAATTATTGTTACTTATTAATGAATAAAAAATAAAACCAATCCAGACAATTCAAATTGTTTAAATTTATTCAATTCATTATACAAAATATTTTTTTAAATATTTAAAATTGCACCTCTGCATACTTTGCATTGGACAGCAGATCTACCTTAACAGTTTAATGGCATTCAACACTGTAATTGTAATGACTTCACTTTTCTAAGCTTTTTACTGTTTGAACAAATACAGAGCTTAACTTTCACACATCTCTAAAATGAAGAGAAATATATCACAATGCAGATAGAAACAATACACAAACAATCAAAACATTAATTAAATAACACTACAATTTCAAAAAGTTGATGGTACCTGCACGTATTGGTCATCACAACATCCAGTTTTATACATAATTTAATAGAAAACATTACTAAAACATTGCAGAATGATTAGACAAAACACTGCAAACAGCCATTCCACAACCTATCCATGTCTGTCAGCCTCTCTTATAAGGTAAATAGTTTTGTCCATGGGTGGCACAGTGGCTCACTAGTTAGAACTGTCACCTAACAGCAAGCAGGTCACTGGTTCGAGTCCCGACTGGGCCAGTTGTCATTTCTGTGTGGAGTTTGCAAGTTCTCCCAGTGTTCATGTGGGTTTCCTCTGGGTGCTCCGTTTGACCCTACAGTCCAAAAGCATGTGTACAGTATAGGTGAATTGGCCATAGTAACTGAATGTGTGTAGATGTAAGAGAATATGGGTGTTTCCAAGTGCTGGGTTGTGGCTGGAAAGGGCAGATTAGTTGGTGATTCACTCCACTGTCGTGCCTCTGATAAATGAGGAAGTCGAAGGGTAGCGAATGAGTGTTGTCCATTGTAATACTGACACTTCAAGCCTTGGTGGAATCAGGAGAGCTGTTGAATCCTGGATGGTGTAGGACCTTTGGATTTCTGTAAAACAATATTTTAATGTTGAGTACTTTTAACCAATTAACATGTCATCAAATAGAATTACAGTTATAATCAATACAATTAAAGTGTGTGTGAGTGTGTGTGTGTGTTTGGGGCAAATAGTATGTAGTATAGGGTGTAGTTACCTTCTGCGGTTTCCTCTGCTGGTCCAATGAGACTGTCATGGAGCACTACCTTCTTTCCGTCCCTTTTTGGGCCATTTCTTTTAAAGATGTTTCTGTGTTCTTCACCAAGTTTTCTATGCAGCATCCTAAATGCAAAAAAAACATTTTGGTTACTTCATGTGTAAGTTTCCAAATGACATATTTTCAGCAATACAAGTTTCTTAAAGTCATCATGGACGCAAAACTATTTGGCACACAATGTAACAGTGTTTACTCACAAGCTGTGGCACTCCAAGAAGAAGAAACTGCTTCATTAGTTCTGCAAACCCCTCCATAATCTGTACTCTGGAAAATGGTGTTCATTCGGTTCTTGACTTATGAGTATCTGGTGTCGCATTCCAGGTCCATCACAATCTGAGGTAGGAAGACAGCATTTTAGAGTGTGGAAATATGAATTTATAATACAGAATTAATCTACCTTTGGCATCAAATGTATTGAACTGAACTTGCCTTGTGTTAAGTTCCTCAGAGTCCAGTTCACTTCCTTTTCATCCCATTAATTTGTTTCATTTGCGAGATGATTGATGAGCTCACCACTGAAATCCCTTCATTTTTAAATTTGTTTTGCAGACATTCCAACAAGGTATCCTGTAGGCAAATTTACACTTTCTTTTAAAACATATTTTCTTTGCAGGACTTTTTAATAAGTAATGACCTTAATATTCTCACTGTACAAACAGCAGCAATAAGTAATGGAACATTTTTGTGATAAATATATTATTTCAGTACACAACAACCAAATCTGACATATGCATGTTATAAAATACAATATTTACCAGGTGTCCTTGTTGATGATAATTGTGTCACAATTATGGATGTAACGCATGTCCTTTTTTAAGCTGGGATCCTTCCTCTTCAAAGCTATTTGTGTCCTGCAGCCCAGGTTACAATACAATGTTAAAGTCTTTTATAATATTCATTTCATAATACTTAATACAGTTTGTTTAGAATTAAAAGCAATAATACATACCGAGCACAATATTTACGATGCAGTTCAGTGTCCAGGCTGTTTGAAGAAAAGAAAGATATATATTAAAATATTAATTTTAAACTTATTTAGCACAATATATACATATATGTAGCCTATATTTAACAAGGTTCAACATTTCACAATACATTTAGCCTGCATGTTTGTATGTCCTGCATAAATAACACCTGATCTTTCAATCTATGGATTATTAAAATATGTTTTGGCTTTAAAAGGTTTCAATAATACACTTAGCAATCGTCACTATAGCGCGTGCATAGACTCGGGCGGGCGCGTGCATAGACTCGGGCGGGCACGAGCACGGCATGCTCCCTTGTGGTTTTAATGCAGACTAGCCGGCGTGTACACTGCTTTACAGAGTTTTACACTGCTTTACAGAGTTTAGCCCGAGTTAAACTCGGCTAAACTCACACATGAACAAGCTGGAAGTACTGTTTGTTCAAGGTTGGAGATAAAAACTGCACGAAAGCGGAAATCGGCTCATAAAATGTTACCATTAAAAGAGCGTGCACGCGCTTCACGCTCCCTCTCGGAGCCCGCCTTCGAATAACGCAGCTGTTTTATTGTTATTGATATTTTAATTTATACTGACAAACAAATAAAGCGAAACTGTAACTTATTGTGAACAAAAAGCAGAGCAAAGTCAGCTTGACACAGATTTCTGAACCGAAGGCTGTCGACAGAGGCCATCAGAAACTTACAAGCACAGTATTAATCCATATTAACGTTACCCCTTATTCAGTCTGTCACCATATAACACAAGGGAAGAGAAACATCACCCCGTAATACAAAATATTTCATTATTGTAGTTTTAAAAGAGTAATAACGTACCTGAATGATGGAGCCGCAATAGCGGGGGTCTCCTTTTCAAAAATTAACCGTCACTCTCTCGAGGCTCTTCACCACCAGTCCACCAATGAATGACATCACCAGAGGGCTTTTTCATGATTATTAGTTTAAAATAATTTATTAAACCATAACAACACACTGTACAGTCTGAATAAACTGGTTATTTAATTAATTTCACTAAATAATTCGTCAAAAATGTTAAATATTAAGCATATATAAATATTAGTTATATGGTAATGTACAAACCTGCATGAAACAAAAATCCCATCATACATGGATTAGGTTTTTGACCATAGCAGTCATTTTATTAGGTTTTGACTCAAAAAGCTTTGTCTCTCTGTGTTATAGCTTATTATTATTTATAATCTTTACTATATAATTATGTCATAAATCTCACGTTATAGAACCATTTTAATCAAAAAGGTCCTTTGCACTCAAAGGGTTCTAAATAGAACCATTTTTTGGGTAAAAGGTTCTACTGGCCAAGTATAGAACCCTAGGGTTCTATATAGAACCTCAAGGAACCTTTTTTTTAAGAGTGTACAGAGATTTTGCAGTGTTTTTCTGTTGCAATCAGGATGTTACAATAATTAACCCCAAAAAAGCCAAAGCAAAGCAAACACTACCAGTTTCTGTGGTATAAATA
>CAIGQQ010004470.1:2610322-2628183 GCA_903798035.1 Danio albolineatus
ATATATATATATATATATATATATATATATATATATATATATATATAATTGTAACATCTGTTAGCTTTGTATAATAATAATACAAGCCCTTAAACATGCATTGTCCTTGCACCGTTTTCAATTCAGGTGAGATTTTAGTGATGCTGTGACCACTAAACTAACAATTGTTGTCTGTCAGCTCACGTTAATTTGGGGTTTAATCCTTTTCTTTTTGTTTGTTCACTGTAGGTTGCGCTGGACTGAGCGAGCTTTGGACCTCCTTGATAATCTTGTTGAGAGGTGAGAAAATAACAGCTCTGTATTTTGTAATATTAACATGATGTAAAAATGCACCGATACACACACTTAAGCAATATTGTGTATTGTAAAGGTGTCTTTATGTCACCATATTTCTTAAAATCAAATTATACATTTGTAATTCTTCTGTAAATGTATGTATACATCTCTGAACAGCACTGGCAGTGTGTAAAGACACAAATGCCTCTTTCAGAATTGCTTCTGTGCCTTATTTGAGTGTGAATTTGGTATTAGACTCTGTATCAGGCATGAGGCCACAGGTAAGTACAGATGACTGATAGAGTCTAAGCACAGTTCAGAAATTTCTGAACTCCTGGAACAGTTGACCAAATAAATTGAGATATTACAGACATTAAACTATTTATATTAATCATTGTGTTATGGCAGTTTACTGACAGGTTCCAGTTATTACACTAGAAATCTGTGATCAGGAGTGTCTCTCTTTTGCAAGTTTCTGGGCATGTGAATTAAGCACACTGATGAACATCAGTGCACAATTGACCATGTAAAATGGACCTTATTTGCCCACCAAATTTGCAAATGTGATGCACCTTAAGAACTCTTGAGCACCTTAAGACTAATCCTGCAGCTAAAAGTGCACATTTTCATAGTTTTTTTTTCTCTCTCTCTCTGTCTGTTTAAGAGACCCTAGGAGATAACCACTTGCAGCCTTCCAGTTATCATTTCTCCATTGCTAAACTGGGTAAGTACACGATTTTTGTTGTTGTTTGGTCCTGCATACAAGTGCAAATTTACAATTTAAAATTTCTTTTTAAGGTTGAAGCAAACATAATTTGGTAAATGGAGGAGTAGGAACAGCAGAGGTGAATCCATCATGTCCTGGAGCTGGGTCAGTTGGCATTGCTGTGTGGAGTTTGCATGTCCCCCACAGTCCAAACACATTCAGTATAGGTAAATTTAATAAACTAAATTGACCGTAGTGTACGAGTGTGAGTGAGTGTATGGGTGTTTCCCACTGTGGACCAAGAATGGTTTAGTTACCTATATTGTTCAAAATATCATGTTTTTTGTTCACCTGAGGAGAGATTTAGAACAAAGGGAGGGTGAATTAATGATGACAGAATTTCCATTTTTGTGTAAAATATCCCTTTTAATAAATGCAGTGTACTGTTTGTGTGGCATGGATTTAAGTGCTGTTTTTGTTTATTTATTTTTAGATTGCTGAGGATGGGTATTTTATACCCACACATCAAAGATAAAGTTTTGGGGAGATGCATCACTGCGGAGTCTCTCATATTGCAAAAAAAGAGAAGAGAACCTTGGATCTACCAGTTCAAGCAAACATTTCATCTGGTGAGAATATCCTGTATAACAGCTCTGTTTTAATCCCAATTTGTAGCATTTCACCTTTGATATAAGAGGCTTGTTTTGAGTTTAATTATTGTGTTTTTTCTGTTTGATCTAAAGACAGCCTTGGAGATCCCGCTTTGGAGATGGTGCTTTAACAACTCTGCCAGCTGTCCTTTCTCCACTGCCATACAGATTGTGCGACCCTCATACCAGGAGGCAGAACAAGAATTTGTTGATTTGCAACCTCTAGGTGCAATATTTATGACAATAAAATTTGGACATTATCTAATTCATGTGTGTATACTTGTATTTCATTCAGTATTTAGAGGAGAAGCAAAACAAAGACAAAACCCTTTCGTCCTGCTGCTTGGGGATGATCTAAACTGCTCTCAGCTGGTTGTTATTGTGGGAGGAGTGGCACTAAATTCATGGATTTAAATAAAGTATTGCCAATGTATTAAAAGCTGTGTTTTTGTATTTACATATAAAGATGACAACTACTATTATAATAATAAAATAATAATAATTTATTATTATTATATAGTGGTTAAGCCACTTGTCAAAATAACCCAACAAATTAGTTATTTTTGTAACCCAAATAGTTGGGTTAACCTTAATAACCCAATGGATTGGGTTAAAATAACCCAACAGAAGGTCGGTGCCAAAATAACCCATCTATGGGTTATCTGTTGGGTTATTATTAACCCATCTATTTTAAGTGAGTATCTGTAAGATAGTGTGCTTCAAAACGGTGACAAAATTCAATATTAAGAACATTCATTCATTTTACTTCAGCTTAGTCCCTGATTATCAGGGTTCACCACAGCGGAATTAACTGCTAACTATTCCAGCGTATGTTTTTACACAGTGGATGTCCTTTCAGCTGCAGCCCAGTACTGGGAAACACACATACACTCACACATTAACACACACACTATGGCCAATTTTGTTTACTGAATTCACCTATATTGTATGTCTTTTGACTGTTGGGGAAACCGGAGCACCGATAGGAAACCCACGCGAACATGGGGACAACATACAAACTCCACACAGTAATCCCAACTGGCCCAGCTGGGACTCAAACCAATAACCTTCTAGCTGTGAGATGACAGGGCTAACCACTGAGTCACCGTGCCGCCTGTTAAGAACATAAAAACCTGATATAAACATCCAAAGCTTGCTGTTCATCTGACCAAACAAATGCTCTCAAATGCTCCCTTCTTCGCTAAATGCACTTGTGCTCAACCAGTTCTCACTGGCAGAGCTGTGATAAAAATGAAATCCTATTGGCTGTATTTTAAAAGGGGGAGGAGCCCTGTCTACACCTTTGAGTTTAAATTACATCGCACAACAAAACTGAACAAATTGCACATTTCCTTTAATGTTTATCTGTTTGCCTTCTGTTGACATTTATATCTGAAAGCACCAAACCAAACAGCCCATAACTCAACAAGACCACCCCTTTTTTACAAATCTTCACTATAGTTACTTGACATACCCCTTACTGCTGATTGGCTGCGAGTAAGTTTTGAGATTCGGTCCAACACGGGTTCCTTAGTGCAATACATCTCAATGGAATATGTCCTTTAAAACACTAGAAACAATAAAATGTAAAGGTTTTAGTGATTTTTGGATTGAAAATCTAATGCAGGGCTATTCAATTGGCAGCCTGTGGGCCGAACCCGACCCCCGAGGTTATTTGTTCTGGCCCTCCAATTAGAGTGACCAAGACATCAAAAATAAATTTAGTTCAGTTGAAAAACGGTCGCTATAGTTATGAAGTGAGGTGCGTCTGTTCAATACAGCACGAGCTGCAGTTGAAGGATGCACAGAGCATGAGTCCCCTGACTTTAAGTGAGTGGCGCAGGCTGCCGAAAACATTTAAATTTGTTTGTAGAAAAGGCCTTTTGTACGTTGCACTGATATTGTTGTTAGGGATGCAACTATTCGCCGATTTCACTATTAACTGCGATTTAATTTGTCATGGTTAATTAATCGTAAAGGCTTCTCAGCGCCGCGTTTTTGTTGCTCGGAGCAAAACTGCTGCAACTAAACAAAGTTATGCCAGCTATGTGCTAGTTTAAAGTTCCGAGCTTAAACCGAGGCTTATACGCACGCACATTGGATTAACTATAGCAGCGGGCCGTTCGGTTTGTTATTTGTAATGTGCGCGCACATGCTGAGCAACGCGCTGGCGGCTCTCCGGGGGCACGCAGTAAAAACATCTCATGCTGAAGCAGTGAGGTTGTGCGTGGCTTCCAGTGCAACGTAAACAAAAGATATGTTAGACTAATTATTATTAAAATGATTATGCATGTACACTCTCAGAAATAAAGGTACAGGAGCTGTCAATGCAGCAGTACATTTTTAAAAGGTACATATTTGTACCAAAAGAGTCCAGTGGTACCTCAAAGATGCATATTAGTGCCCAAATGTACCTAAAACGTATCTTTGAGGTACTACTGTGGACTCTTTGGGTACAAACATGTACCTTTTGAAAAGGTGCTGCCCCAGTGACAGCTCCTGTAGCTTTATTTCTGAGAGTGTATGAACGCAGATGATAACAACAGTTAATCTAAATACTTAGACCTACTTATATGAACATTTTAATGTAGAAAATTCCAACGTGGGCGTCTTAAGGAGCAAAAATGCAACATATGCAGTTGTGTCCTCACTCATATTGCAAGTCATACCTCTCCGGCCCTTCGTTTGGGATGCTTTTCATGAACTGGCCTTCATGACAAACTAATTGAATAGCCCTGATCTAATAAAAACAATAGTTTACATTACACTTGCCTTACCAAGGCAACAACTGGCGCATTTGTATTACATTCCAAAGAGCTCTTTTATCAGCGCCACAATGGAAAACGTCTGCCAAACTGATTTCACCAAGCAAGATATTCTTGGATTAACATATATCTTGTTCCTGGAATAACATTCCAATCAGCCAATCAGAGTTAAGGCATACGTTTACAGTTTATGTTAAGTTTAGGTTTATGGTTAGGTTATGCACTTCTACATAATTGTTATCCAACTATTTTCCCCTCTGATTTTGGGAATAATTTATAGTTATGGTTGAGTCTAGGGGTAGGGAAAAGGCATGGATTACATTTTCTGTCAAACGATGTTCCAGGATCAACATAGATGTTAATCCACGATCGCATAGTACATGGCAAAATCATGATATGTGGAAAATGAAGCCATGTCTGTGCTGACTGGTCCAGATTGGCACGAAATGGAATTGTTAAGCAAAAAGAACCATATGTCCAGATAGTGGAAATGTGACATTGTTAAAAAATTTATGTTATTTATACACCGTTAAACATTATTAAGCTAAAAGCTGATTAAATATGGACCTTACACACCTGTAAGTGCCAATATGTCAGATTTATCCATGTAATGCTTTTATTTTTGCTCTGTCACAAATGTTTTGCCGCTCAATGTTGCTAGCTAATGTCTTTTACCTGCTGAAGATCAGTTTTAGTCACAATAGATAAACAAAGGAGATTTATGGAAGCCTAACAGGTATAATCGCTCATTTCCACTGAGAGGTATGGTTTAATACAGCACAGAACAGAATTTCCATTTCAGAAGTACGAAAACCAAAATATCGAACCATACAACTTTTTTGGGATCCATTCATAGGCTCCCTAGGACCTTAGTCACTGCAGAATGCTGATTGCTTTCTCATTTATTCATCATTTAAGCATGAAAGGGGAACAACAACATAGAAAGCACCATTTTTAAATACACAGCTGAAAAACAACATCGTAATAATAATAACTATAATTTTATTATTTATTTATTATTTATTTAAGTTTAATAATTTTAAAATGATGGCATGCTGCAGCAAACCATGGTCCAAAACTTGTTGTTTTCTTGTGACAAATGGCCCCATGGCAAGCATGAACAGTATCTGTTTTATGTCCTCAATTCTCGTGAACTAGGCCGTTCACATGTCACGTCTATACAAGCAGGGCGCCACTTCCTCTGTATATTTGTGTTGCATTTAAAATAATGAACTTGAGTCTGCAAAAGATGCAATATGTGAATGGCCTGTTAATTTTATGTATTTTTTTTTCACACAAGATTGATGTTTTTCACAACTTTTTGATGTACACCATGTCTACAGAGTAAAAAGGATACTATTGGCAATGGAAGCACAAGTCTGATCAGGGTAACTTGTATCGTATACATTACCTGACAAAAGTCTTGCCGCCTATCCTAGTTTTAGGAACAACAAGTAATAACTTGACTTCTAGTTGATTATTTGGTATCAGAAGAGGCTTGTATGGAGGGCAAAGGCCTGTAGATTACGCTTCATTCATTCATTTTCTTTTCGTGTTAGTCCCTTTATTAATCCAACTTATCCAGCATTTGTTTTACGCAGCGGATGCCCTTCCAGCCACAACCCATCTCTGGGAAACACATCCATACATTCTCATTCACACACATACACTAGGACAATTTAGCTTATCCAATTCACCTATAGCACATATCTTTGGACTGTGGGGGAAACCGGAGCACCCAGAGGAAACCCACGCAACCACGGGGAGAACATGCAAACTCCACACAGAAATGCCAACTGGCCCAGCCGGGGATCGAACCAGCGACCTTCTTGCTGTGAGGCGAACGTGCTACTCACTACGCCACCGTGGCGCCTAGATTACGCTTATTTTATCAAAATAAAATATGATCATGGCTTGATTTTTAATGATTTAATTAGGACAGTGAGGTTTTACTTTGCTTAGAAAAAAGCATTGTCACTTAACAGAAATAATGTACAGTACAGAAAATAAAGTCATGGTAAAGAATTAATATTGTGTATGACTCCCATGACATTGGAGGGCTGCATCCATACATCACTGCAATGACTCAAATAACTTATTAATAAAGTCATCTGAAATGGAAAAAATAGCGTTCTTGCAGGACTCCCAGAGTTCATCAAGATTCTTTGGATTCATCTTCAATGCCTTCTCCTACATCTTATCCCAGACATGCTCAATAATGTTCATGTCTGCTGACTGGGCTGGCCAATCCTGGAGCACCTTGACCTTCTTTGCTTTTATCAACATTGATGTGGAGGCTGAAGTATGAGCAGCAGCGCTGTCCTGCTGAAGATTATGCCCTATTTTGTGGTTTATAATGTAATGGGCAGCACAAATGTCTTGATACCTCAGGCTGTTGATGTTGCCATCCACTCTGCAGATCTCTCGCACACCCCATACTGAATGTAACCCCAAATCATGAGTTTTCTTTCACCAAACTTGACTGATTTCTGTGAGAATCTTGGGTCCATGCAAGTTCCAATAGATCTACTGCAGTATTTGTGATGATTGAGATGCAGTTCAACAGATGATTCATTGGAAAAATCTACCTTCTGCCACTTTTCCAAATGATCAACTAGAAGTCAAGTTATTATTTGTTGCTCTTACAACTGGGATCAACTACAAGAAGTTTTTGGTCAGGTGGTGTACACTGTACTGTACTGTTTAGTGGATATGAGGCATAAATGATAAGCGTTGATGAGTCTGATAGTGGGTTGAAATCATAAATATGAGTGTTGTATCCTGGATCTGCTCAACATCAATAGTTGATGACTAAAAATGATTCTTTTGACTATAGACATTACTTTGTGAAGACATGGGCATGGGTCAGTTTTAGCCATGGTGGATCTGAGTAACAAGCGGTTCTACTGTTAATATAATATGGTGTTTAATATACTGTGAAAATGTGAGAGTTATTTAGTGCTAAATACTTGGTCTGCCTATTGAAGGTTTGTCTGAGGTTTGTTCTCGTAAATCAAACTGAAAGTCACACATTTTTTTCAGCCTGGTGGTAAAGATGTGTGACAATATGCTATGGTGAACAAGTGGTTTCTAGAGGTACTACTGCATTGAGAGTAGGAGTGCACAATTTCAAATCAGAAGATAAAGGCCTAAAATGTGAACGTTTCCATTAACTCAATATGGAAAATTTTGCAGATATGCTGCATATGCATGTAAAATAATGCGTTGATTATGAGCCTGCAATAACACGAGTAACTTTTTTATTTGTGTAGTGATTTATAGTGTGTTCACACTTAGAAGGTTTGGTTAGATTAAAACAATCTCACATGTTTAGGACGGTTCATTGTTAAATTTTGGTGCGCTACAAACAAACTGACTGAGAAAATGATCAAACGTTTAGATTGGTCTCTTTTTCCAATAAACTCTCATGTGGTTCAGTGAAAATATGAATGCAATATGGACCAAAAATATCTAAATGAACTAAAAACAACACATGATGTTGCAAGATTCAACAGTTAACAGGACAGAAAGCATTACAGTAGGATGTAAGCTTCAAAAATAACATCTGAAAAACATCCAGAAAATGTCCCAATTGTTAGACATCCCAATTTAGCCTTGTTGTAGCCTGGGATATCTAACAATTGTCCAAAAATAAACTAACAAATTAGAATGAATACGTATGCATGTGAAGTCTGTTTTTGGACATCTATTTGATTTACACTGACAGCCCAAATTTAACCTTGTTTTAGTGACAACGTCTATGTTTAGATGTCTATTAGTCATCTTTTAAGCCCAGAAAACAGCATTGTTTGGATGTCTGGCACAGTATGTTCTACCACAAAAGTTAAGCATATGCCACAAAACAGTTCGGTTCACTTATAAAAATGTGTGTAAAGCCTAAATAAACCAAGAAGTTTAAAAAAAAATAGTATTTTAATGCAGACTTTGAGTGTATTTACACTTTAATTAAAAGTAATTTTGGTACGATGGTGTTTCATTTAAAAGCACTGCCATTTGAACCTTGGTGTACATCAAACAAGCAGAAAAAATCAACATAAAATGTAATAAAAGATCTTTTTTGTATCTTTATGTTTGGTGTGAACCTCAAGCGAACAAAGACTCATAAATGAGTTTTCTTTTTTGGTCTGGACCAAACAAACCAAGACAACCAAACTACACTTTTTTAATATCTTTTTTTGGCTTTTATTGGTTTCTTTTGAAAACCTTTTAGTTGTTGTTTTGTATCTTTAGCTTCAGTTTTAGACTTGACATTGTGAACTTTTAAGCAAACGAAAACTAAAACGAACTAAGAGACCTAAACTGTGACTGAATGACAGGTTTAGTTTGATTAAATAAAATTTAGTTTGATTAAATAAAGTGCCATCACAACAAACTGGAAATGTAGATTTGCTTTTCAACTGCATGTGGTACTGTTTGACTGAACTATAAATACAACACTGACCAAAGACATACAAATGAACCAAAAACAGGAAATGATTTAACATGTTACAAGATGCGATAATTCAAATTACATGGTTTGACTTTGTGAAAGGAGTGTTATAACCGGATCACTTTAGGTTCAGTATGCTAGCGTGAAAGCTCAGCGAACTTGGTCTAAGAGTTTATGTGTGTCTGGACCAAGTTAGCAAGAAGAATCAAAATAGAAGTTTGAATCCTTTCTCCAGAGTTTAAGGCAAGCTGTTGTGATTTTAAATATTCCCAGGATATGAATGTTCAGCAGTGGCTTAACTTTAGCACTGACTTTTGCGGTATAAAAAGTAGTTTGCACATAAAACCGTTTTGTGATTCGTTAACACTGATCACAGCAATGCTATTTTGCACTGATGCTGGTGTGATATCACATTTATTCAACCATTTGATGACATAATTACGTAAATAAAAATAAAATCATCCACAGAGACTCTCAAATATCTTACATTCACTCTCACATTCACATCTGCAGCTGACCATCCAGCCTGATCTCATGAGGAAACCAAACTATTTTACGTTTTGTCAGTTTAGTGGCTAATTTGTATGTACCTGTACGAGTTCAGTTATATGAAATTGTATGATTTTAAAAAGGGGACATGCATCCAACCCCACTTCTAAACCCAGGGGTGAGCAAATCGTTCTGCATTGTACGACTGAGATCATAATCATATGAATATCCACTAATTTAAAAAGTTTTGAACTGCCGTGAGATTGTGTCTAAACAGCAAAAGTTGCTGCTAATTTAAAAAATGTCACTTTAGAACTAGAATTTTGACTTTTCTTGTAACTTTTCACTAGCTGAAACATTAATTCTTAATATCAAGATAGTATTTTACTAATTAATACTTTAGGGAAAAAATTAATCTAGTAAAAAAAACAAAATTCTTGATTCTGCAGTTGCGTTTTGACTAGAAATATTTTTTTCAGTGATATGTAAAACATTTGCAAGCTGATTTGACTTTAAATAAGTTGCAGGATATAAATTGATGTAAAAAAATATTCCCATTTAAAATGCTAATTAATAATAGCAAAAATGGAATTGTGATAGCAACAATACATAATTTAGACATTTTTGTAACATGTTTTACTAGATGAAATGAAATTCATCATATGTAACATTTATACTAGTGGAAATTCCATTCTTGATATCCAAATTTATAATTTTACTTACAGAAAATGAAATCAAAATAATTCATAACACGGAAATGTTTAAATTTAAAAATAGTTGTCCGAGAAGTCCTTTTGGGTATCCAAGACCAGCACATACATGTATCACAGATCATGTATCACATACTGTGTTTAGTCGGTACTACATTTAATGAAATTTTGAGATATTTAAATATTCTATAACTACATTACCCACAATGCAGTTTGGAAAATTCCACCAATGGATGAGTCTCAGTGTGCAAAGTGCACCAAAAGAGATGTTTAGCTCCTCCCACTTTCATGAAGCACTGCAAATTACGTAATCGAGTCTCCCTAAAGTCTTAACATGCTTACGTATTTGTATATGAAGTATGTATATGAAGAGTTCAGATGCAAAAACCTGTAAGTGCCGTCTGAAATTTCCATCGAAAATCAACATTTCTATCAGCCTCCTTTTGTTTATGCTGAGATATTTTACTTTAAAGCCCAGGAAAAGGACTTATTCTTTGCCATAAAAGAGATATTACTAAACATACACACAGGAGACTGATAAAAATGCTAATTTTAGAGGACAATTTAGAGGTTTTTGCATCTAAACTCTTCATATTTTCATATTTGAATGAACTTATTTACAACTTTTTATAGTTTTAATGTGATTGCGTCATTTGCAATGCTTCATGGGACTGTTCTTTTCTTCGTTAAAGTTGTTAATTGTCAAATTTCACTTTGCTTCAGATCAGTTCATCTTGTGATTTACCGTGTTGCTGGTTGGTTTTGTGACATTTTGTGACATTTTTGTTTTTATTAGTGTTTTGATTTATTTGATGGAGTCATAATAATATTGTGATTGAAATCATGCCATTTGTGCATGTAAATAATGTATATTTTTGTTGCCAATAAACTGAATGTGATTTTGAGATCATTCTGGGATGTGATTGTGTGAATGTTTCTTTCTCTGTAGTGTGGTTTGAGAGTTTCAGAAAGCGTGCGCCGCTCATGGTTCCTTCATCAGATTAGCTGTTAAGGAGCTTTAGATGTTGTTTTCTAAAGGCTGATCACCTCAGAAAGCCTTTGTGGCCGTGTTTCAGCATGTGAGCCCTGCCAAAGAGCTTACAGCACGTGCATTAATCAAGCACATTTGACCTCTGCGAAGGTTGAGTGTTTTTAATCAAGATTAATATATTATAATTAATTATTTAATTAAACTGTTAAACGTACTGCAGAAGTATCAAATTCAGTGTTTTTATTGATATTATTTGAAACTTTTTTTATTGTAATTTGTGTATATTTTTACGCTCAGTTTTGTGATTGAACATTGGGAACACCAAAATGTGTAAAAGTTAAACAAAATAAAAATTTAAAAAATATATTAGTTTAAGGGAAATATTGGTTACTTTTTCCTTTTTTTCTCCAAGTTATTCAGGAAGAAGGAGCCAGATTTATTGAGGAAGTTCCTTTTCTGGCTGCCACTGAAGAGAAGTTGAGTTTAATCTCATTTAATGTGATTAGTTAAGTCAGGTTTTTCTATTAATAACATGTGAAGTTGTAAAGCCAAAGGGAATGATTGCACATCAAGAAATAAAATTATATTTACTGGTCTGTGATGCCATCTTGTGGCAGTTTGACTTAATTACAGTAAATTCATTCATTCGGGTTGTTTTTTTTTTTTTTTTTGGTAGTGCCTTTATTTATCAGGGGCTGCTACAGCGGAATGAACCTCCAACTTATCCAGCATATGTTTAACACAGGGGATGCCCTTCCAGCAACAACCCAGAACTAAGGAACACCTATACACACTCACATTCACACTACGGCCAATTAAGTTTATTCAATTCACCTAGCTGGACTGCATGTCTTTGGACTGTGGGGGAAACCGGAGCACACAGAGAAAACCTGTCAACACTGGGAGAACATGCAAACTCCACACAGAATCACCAACTGACCCAGCTGGGACTCAAACTAGCCACTGGTGAGGTGACAGTAATCACTTAGCCTGCTGAAGATTTTTATTTAAATTTTTTTCTTAGTTTTTTAAACTTTATGTAAAAATTAATGTTATATATTTGTTACATATGTTGCATAGATATATGAACCACTGAGCCACTGTGTCGCCTTATTACAGTAAATCAAAAAGATATATATATATTGTGTGTGTGTGTACAGTGGAGATCAAACTTAAAGTACAACTTATAAACAACATTGTTGAAAGAATTTTAATTTTGGACATATCATGGTAGAAAAGCAGTTGTTTGCAAAATAGCCAAAGTATTCTTTAATTTACACAATGGATGCCCTTCCTGCCACAACTTAACACTGGGAAAACACCCAGCACAAAACATTCACTACGGAGAGTTTAGCTTACCCAATTCACCTGCACGTCTTTGGACTTGTGGGGGAAACCGGAGCACCCGTAGAAAAATCCACGTGAACACTGGGAGAACATGCAAACTCCACACAGAAATACTAATAGACCCAGCTAGGGACTCAAACCAGCAATCATCTTGCTCTGAGGCAATTGTGCTACCCAGTGCGTCACCGTGACACCTGCCAAATTAGCACTTAAATAAAAAAATTAATAAAATTTGCGGAAAGCAACAGCAACGATTTTAAAATGGAGAAAAATTACAACAAAATAAAGATAACCGGAGTCAAAATGAGCAGGAAATGTACAAGCTCTTTTTTTGAACATGTATAACAGAAAGATACGCAGTAAAATAAAATGTTGATTTGAACACTACTGAAGATCATATATGGTCCCAATCTATCACATGTTAAAAGTACACAATGTGTAGTGTTAAATTTGCAGTGTAATATTGGCGCTCTGAACTGCTGAATAAATACAATGACAGTGTAGAATGTTACACTTACTATAGTTATCAAAGTTTTACACGTGGGGGCATTTAACACCCACTAGTGTTATTACTCTACAAGTGTCAGCAAGTACTCATCAAGTACTCCTATCAGTGTAACATTAATTTTTACACTGTCCTGTGGTGTATGTCTAACAAATTGCGATCTTTTGCACTTGTAGTGTGAAGGAATAAATCACATCATATTGCACCTTGCAATCGTGGTTAACACTGTATATTGTCAATTCAACAGTTTTGGAGTTGTTGACATGTAACACTGCATTTTTTACACTGGGTGTATTTGGTACACATCCTTTACAATAATAATTATTGGATTATTTACATTGGTGCCAATAAAAAATGAAAAAGACTAAAAAACTAGAGGAAAAATAAACAGAAATCAAACAAAAAAACAAATAAATATCAATAGGTTATCTGATCTGAGGATAGATAGATCATAAATAAAGAAATTGAGATTGAAGAGGGCAAAATAAGAAGATAATAGCATTTTAGAGATTTAATAGATTATACATAATAAAGGTCGTGCAAATTATATATGTTTTGAGTGCTTTCTTGTTTAGTGAATCTGGAACTGTAAGTATTTTTTAATCTTTTGTATAAATGCTACAAATATTGGCATTCAATTTGAACATTTACATTTATGAATAATAATATCTGCATAAAAGAATGAGGTTTATTATGAAGCAGACATTAAAATTTGAATTAAAAAAAGATTACTATTGGAGTCACAGAAAAATAAATTTATATTTTGGCAAAATTAGGACACATAATTAACACAAAATATGTGAGGAAGAGTTTCATGGTTATTCTGACAAAAGGGGCCATTTGTATCAAAGTCTGATCCAAATCTTTTCTTTAAGAAATTTTTGATGGGGTAAATGTAAATGTAATAATTTAAGATATTTCCTGTACCTTATTAGTAAGAAAAAACTTTTGCTGTATGGACCACGTATTTTCCCAGTTTAAATGATCAAAAAAATGTTCAGTGTTGTAGAGCAGGAGGGGTAGAGATTGTATTTTTGAGTAACAGAGCTCTCATTTTATAGTTATTTTTCTTTATAGCAAAACAAATTTCACCATTAGGCGTATCAACTGGTTCTGGAATAGTGGTTCCTATACTGTATTGTTTTCAAATAGCATGTATAATACAGAGGGAATATCACCTATAGTTATTGGTCATATTCATGACCAAAAAATCATTTATTTATGTTGCCCAAGCTAATGCACATGTGTACTTGATGGGAGCGAGATCACGACACAGTATCATAAGAATAAATAACTTGATTGTTACACAATATCATTCTCTTAATGTTACTCCAGCGTTCTAAAGTAATTTCCAACTTAATCCAGATGGCACATCTGCTCCCAAAACAACAGCGATCTTTTTGTTTACAAGTTTGTGGGTGTTTAGGTGGTTTCAGTGATGTGTTTTGCATTTGAAAGGCAGAGGAGGAAATTTGTAAGGGCGGACAGGACAGACCTTACCTTTTGTTTGTTTATTACAGATTACAAAACCAGAAAACATTTATTTTCAAGTTAATTTGGTTAGTTTAAATGTAGAGCCTTTCAGCTTTATGTAGATTTTAAACCTTACGTTGCCACAGCCATATCACCCTGCAGCCAAAGACCGGTTACTTGGTGAAGCTAAGCAGGCCTGAGCCTGATCAGTACCTGGATGGGAGACCACATGGGAAAACTATGTTGCTGCCGGAAGTGGTGAGGCTAGCAGAGGTCACTCAACCTACGGTCTGTGTGAGTCCTAATACCCCAGTAAAGTGAAGGGGATGCTATACTGTCAGTGAGCACTGTCTTTCGGATGAGACGCTAAACTGAGGTCCTGACTCTTTGTGGACATTAAAAATCCCACTTCTCGTAAAGAGTATGGGTGAAAGCCCAGATTCCTGGCCAAATTCCTTTCATTGGCCCTTTCCCATCATGGCTTCCCAATCATCCCCATCCACTGAATTGGTGCTATCACATATCTACACTCCCCCTATAGCTGGGTAAAGTCTAGATTGGGTATGCGGCCGACCGGAAGTGTGATTTGCACATCAATATAGCACTGTTTAAGAATAATTAATAATTTTACAGTACTGTGACGGTTGGGTTAAGAGTTGGGGTGGGGGTAGGCGTTAAAAATACAATTTATTGGGTAATTTAATAGATAACAAAAAAAATACTGTAGGTACAACAGCTGTTTTTACGTTACTGTGACAGATGGGTTTAAGGTTGGGGTGGGGGTAGACGCTAATAAAATACAATAAGTGGGAAATTTAATAAATAAAATAAATAAATCTTGTTAACTTCCAGCTGCAACCAACAACCCTTTAGCTGATTCTGTGGCTGCCGTCTCATCATTAAAGTGGATGCTGAAGCACTTTGGTTGTATGGCCATGCATAATAAATGCGCTACATAAATACACATTACTTACTTATATAAGTATTTATTTAGATTTACATGTCTGTCAGGTAAAAATTTGAGACCGAGAGGGTTCATATAACAAAGCAAAAACTGTCATACATGTAAATGCACACATCTGGACCGATTCCTAACCAGAGAATTGTCGTTCTATAGCAATGAATGTCTCCTTGACTTATTTATGCCATATTGTACATTTTGTACACATCAAAACTGTATGAGTGACACATCTTGTGTGTTCTAATCGTTTGCAGCTTCCCAATTTATGTACTTATGCAACATCTTAAAAGTTTCTGGAAAAAAAAGTACTTTTGAGTGTGTAACATAAAAGCTTTGAGCTTCTACATTAACAGATTGTCATGTTGCAGTTACATGTCCAGTCAATCGTCTTGTCACATCATTCACATTTCTTTCATATTTAATTATCATATTGGAGAAGCAGCAGCATGTTTATTTGCCAGTCTTTCATGTAGAGAGATCTCCTCAGGTGTTTGCATAATTATGCAGTCAGAAGTTAAAGAGACCCTATTATGCATTATAAAAGGTCATATTTTGGTTTTGGGGGTCTCCAACAACAGGCTGATATGCATGTAGGGTCAAAAAACACTTTCATTGTCTAAAAACGTGCGTTTATGTTTACCTATTTATGCCAGCAACTCCCATATGATTTGTTCAGCAATTCAAACCCCTCTGCATTAGGCTAATCTGCTGTGATTGGTCCAATAATGCAGTTTGTTTTGATTAGTCAACACATTCATGAAGTAGCACAGGGTATATGTGTAAACCCAATGCAGCAATGCATTAAAGCAATGCAGTTAAACATCATATTACTCTACTCTTAACCCTAACTCCAGGTAATAACAACAACACACGTCCAGCATTAATCCACACAGTGGCAACAGTTGAACTATTTTGAAAATTGACTGTGCCACGTGGGTGAGGAACCGCTGATGATGGCCACAGCAACAAATAACAGACGATCGCGAGCACAAAACACATTTAAATCGGTAAAGAAGCAGGCATTGTTGTCAATGTGGTTTTGGACCATGTGTGAATACAGGATCTAGAGGAAGAAGAAACTGGTCCACACAAACTGTGTCGTTACTGACAAAATCCCAAACATTAGTAGTCTTTGCTGATCATTCCTTTAATAACAAACGGCCAGCAAATCCCTCGCTGCAGGATAGGTTATTGTATCAATCATCAGAAAAATGACAGGAACAAACACAGCACACAGTATACAATGGTATTGTTGTGAAAATCTTTATTCTCCACAACCACATGTCTCTTTAATATCAATAATCAAACAAGCATGGTGACACGACACAGTCCATGTCAGTAGTTAAAACTGCAAATTTCCCTGGATTTGAACATTCTTCAAAACATTTGGTGTAATATAGCACAATGATAATACAGGTGTAGGTCTATGTAGGCAGTTATTCAATGCAGGGGGGAGGTGTTATAATCGTCATTATACCCCCTATACAGCAGATGGCAATCTCAACTACTACCGCTGTCACTCAAGTCCCAGAAGCGCCGAAGAAACGTCCCTCCCGCCGCCGCTCAGAGAGCAACACAGAGCTGGAAATCTGCACGCGAGAGCACCGTTTGGTTTCATAATAACATCTCACTTCGCATCTGTGCTTTAATAACGTTACGCGTTTGAACACTTTTTGAGCGGATACAGCGGAAGTATCGGACGAGGAGCCGCAAACCTGCCGATATTCATTGAAAGCCCGCGGTGAAGTCGGACACGCTGATGGCGGCGACAGTAGAGGAGCTTTACCGTAACTATGGCATCCTCGCCGACGCCAAAGAGGATCTCAGCACGGTAAACAGAACATATTATGTTTTTACTGTACGCCCGTGTCAAAAATACAGTCTATATACATAAAGTCTGAGCCAGAATTGAATTATTCGGTGACTATAAAACGTCTACGCGGCCTCCCCCCACGTATTAGCTTATTAGCCGTAATAAATGCGTGGATTTTGAACAATATAGACTAATTTGGCTAAAAGCAAACTTTAGAGACTGATTTATATGATTTGAGGGTTTTCTTCTGTTCCTATCTGTTAGAATATTTGCATTAATTTTGAGGTTTACTGAAATGAAAGTGAACGCGTTTAGTGGAAGGCTAGCGCAACGCTGTTACCGTAATGTGGTCGTGAATAGGAGTTTCCGCAGCTCTGCACATGAATACTCGCGAAGTTTGCATGAGAAAGGATTTAAAAATGCTCTTTCAGGGAGTATTAACTCGGCAGAATTATTTTCTGTTCCTGTGTGTATTTATGCATATTTAATGCTATATATTACACAACATACAAAACTACAATTTCAGTCAACTAATACAGCAAATTAATGTTTCACGTGTTGTTTCATTACGCATTAGACGTATACAGTGTGCATATTGTTAATAATTATGTTAGATTAATTGTAAAGATTAATTGAATTAAACGTGCTAATAAATTTTAATTTAGAGTAAATACCCCCACCCCCATAGAACCCAAACACGTTAAGATGACAAATCAGACAAGACG
>CAIGQQ010004470.1:2644175-2669812 GCA_903798035.1 Danio albolineatus
TGTGTGTGTGTGTGTGTGTGTGTGTGTGTGTGTGTGTGTGTGTGTGTTTTAACAGTACAAACATTTTAATGGATGACATCAAGTACAATAATGACAAGGAAAATTATTAATAATAATACAAATAATAAAATAATAATAAAAATAAATAATAAGAAGAAAATAAAAAATAAGCAAAAAACATGGTACAGAGGCAACCTATGAAATTAAGTAATATTTATAAAGTCCTTATAAAGTTTCACAGATTTAACACTTTTTTGCTGTAAACATTTTGTAAAGTAGTAATTAAACACTTTAAGTCAAAAAGAAAATTCTGCAACTTGAGTACTGATGAAGAAAAATTACATTTGTGAATATAATATTTACCCAATAAAATAAATAAGTTGCCAATAATTCTATGTTATGTTTGTCATGAGAGAAGTAACAAATTATATCACACATGGAAAAATCAATGTTAAACTTACATTTCGAGGAAAAATATGGATAAATCAGACCAAAATACATTAACATGAGGGCATTTGACGAAAAGATGATCAATCGATTCAATACTAAGTTAAAGAAGACACAATTTGAGTTAGGATTACCAAATTTAGATGTAATCTCATTTGTGGGGTAGATATTGTGTAATACTTTTAAATGTTCTTTAACTTTGTTGGAAACACAAAATGTGTGAGGTAAGAGTCAAGATTTTTTCCCAATTAATTTTATTTATTAGAGAATTCCAAAGAAATTTTCCCCTCGGTGTGATTCTTTTCTTTGACTGAAACACGTTTCTTATTACTACATTTTAGGTCGTAAATGCATTTGTTTTCAACTAAAAACGTTGGTTCATTTTAAACAATTACTTCAAATGATGAGTGGCATTTCATTAAACTAGGTTTGGCCTTAATCACAGTATGAAATTCTTTATGAATAACAGGGAAATTAGCAGACTCTTCTCAAACACAATAAAGGCCTCGTGACGCATTTACCAAGTATTGTCTGCCACACTCCAACAGGTTCGTCCTCCCTTAGGTTTGTTGACAGAACACAAGATGGCGCTAACAGACTACAAAAAAGCAGGCTCGGTGACTCGTGACTAGGTATTTCCCAAATCAGTCACTGTAGCTCCAGCTCCTCACGCGCTCTCTATACACGATAAAGTGCCTGAATGTGAAACCTTCTCGTTATGATTCTGATCGTGTAAAGACGTGATTTGCTTTTGGCGCTCGACAAATTCAGGCACGCCAAAACAAAGACGAGAAGCAACAGTAGGCGTCTAATAGTGATCGGCTATTTTTGTAAGACGTGATGAATCGATGGACCAATCGAGAGGTGGGCAAAATAGGCTGGAACAACAAGCGTACGATATCAAACAATATGTTCATGATGCTGCAGTGAGCAGGTGGGGCAGTGGCGGCTTGGATGGAGTGGAAAACCACCACAGCAATTCGACTAATTAAGGTTCTTTGCATTAAGAAGTGGCATAATGCACACCAGTTCCTTAACTAGCAGGTCACCTGAAGTTTGACATGTACCACAATCTGTTGTAAAGCGAGAACTTTTGGGGTTGAGATAATCTTGTTTAATAAAAGAACAAGAATAAAACCTTATTGTTAATGTAACATCAGGTGCAGCCATTTTAACTTGAATGTGTGAGCCTTGCTGTGTCGTCATCGTCTAACAAAGACACCACAAAAACTATGGAAATTTCACATATTCAGAAAAGATATTCTGTAGTGCGGAGCAGTGTTGGGGAACATTACTTTTAAAAGTAATCCATTACAATGTTGAGTTACTCCCCAGAAATGTAGCTGAACTAGTAACTAGTTACTTTTTATGGTGAGTACTGCATTGCTTTACTTTTGCGTTACTTTTTCTCACCTGGCTTACTGTAGGCTTGATCTCTTTCAGAACTTGTTATTATCTTAATAGTGGAGCTCTGCAAAATAACAGAGCACTGTATAATCTTCATTTACCTTTAAAAAAAACACATGTAAAAATAATAATAATTTAGGATAATGTTATCTTCTGAGAACTTCCTAATGAAACTTTAAAGCAGTGCTTCTTTTGTACTTTTAACCTGACTATGTTCATTTTAATTCAGCTATTTATTTTTCAAAAGCTAAAAAGTAACTCATTCATTCATTCATTTTCTTGTCGGCTTAGTCCCTTTATTAATCTGGGGTCGCCACAGCGGAATGAACCGCCAACCTATCCAGCATTTGTTTCACGCAGCGGATGCCCTTCCAGCTGCAACCCATCTCTGGGAAATGTCCATACACACTCATTCACACTCATACACTACAGACAATTTTGGCCAACCCAATTCACCTGTACCGCATGTCTTTGGACTTGTGGGGGAAACCGGAGCACCCGGAGGAAACCCACGCAACCACGGGGAGAACATGCAAACTCCACACAAAAATGCCAACTGACCCAGCCGGGGCTCGAACCAGCGACCTCTAAAAAGTAACTCAAATATTATTATTTAATTTTTTAAAGTGGTAAGCACTGTCACCTAACAAGAAGGTCGCTAGTTCGAGCCCCGGCTGGGGCAGTTGGTGTTTCTGTGTGGAGTTTACATGTTCTCCCCGTGTTTGTGTGTGTTTGTGTGTTTCTGAGCGCTCAGGTTTCCCCCACAGTCCAAAGACGTGCTATAGGTGAACTGAATAAACCAAATTGACCATAGTGTGTGAATGTGAGAGTGTATGGTTGTTTCCCAGTGCTGGGTTGCAGCTGGAAGGGCATCCGCTGTGTAAAACACATGCTGCATAAGTTGATGGTTCATTCCGCTGTGGCGACCCCTGATAAATAAAGGGAGTAAGCCAAAGGAAAATGAATGAATGAATTTTTTTAAGTGATGCATTACTTTACTCGTTACTCGTAATTCATTACCCCCAACTCTGATATGTAGTAATGTGAATCACCACAGATAGAGTTAACTGTTTTATAGAAACACTTTTCCCATTACAGCAGTGCTGCTGAAAATGCTAATTTTTTGTCATGTTTTGGCCTGTATGCTACTAATTGGTCAAACAAATAGGAAACATTTAGAGCATAAGTCTCAAACTTGATTCCTGGAGGGCCGCAGCTCTGCAGTTTTGCTCCAGCCCTAATCAAACACAGCTGATCCAACTAATCAAGGTGTTCAAGACTACTATAGACTATTAAGCAGGTGTGATTTGGAGCTAAAATCTGCAGAGCTGTGGCCTAATGATGTTTGCTTTCAAGTATCTCTATCATAGCCACACATACCAGTTACAGACCTAATCATGACATAAGTGAAAACACTATATGCATTATGCATTTTCAGACAGTGTTATTTTTTTTCTCGACTCAATGTAGCCTTGAACACAACACTATTATCATCTCTGTGTAAACTACAAAAAAATGTAACATCGATACAGGAGATGTTCAGTCAGTGGGCTCTATGCACAGCTAGAGTTTTAAAGCCGACAATAAACTTCCGGTGAAAGCTTAATGTGACTACTTTAATATTCACAAGGTTGTTTTTACAGCATTGATGTTGTAATGTAATTCCACTACATTCAGGTGAATAATCAGGTAATACATTCAAGTGTAAAACGAGATGAAATAACGCTGTAACTGATAGCGCCGTCAGTAGCAACAGGCTAGCGCAGAAATTCCATTGAAAATACTGAGGTAAATTGAACTGTCATAATTTAAAAGCATGGCTAGGGGGAAATGAAATTTAATGGAGTGCTTCTTGTCCGATCTGAGACTCACTTCATATCGTATATTTAACAGGCAGTGAAGTTTACTGATTTTTAACGAAATCAGATCTTAAACGAGACAATTTTATAATGGAAAGACAGGTCACCGGAAGCCGCTGGGCTGCCTGGCTGAAAATGAAAAGTCCGTGTGCATATAGCCCATAGGCATTCGTAAGTACTTGTCAACCAGCACAACAATGGGGGACTACAGGATTGTATGTTAACAGGTGTAAAGTGTTTCTTTATAAGTGATATCGCCAACTAGTGGCCTGGCATGAATAATACAGTGTTTCTACAGCAATTTTATGGATATTAAAGGTTTTCAAAATTATAAAGGGAAAAGAATTTTAAGTTCCCTATTGTCATGTAAAAGTACACTAAAATGCATACAGTGTAGCCACTTTATTATGACTCCCAGGCAAAACACTTATGAATCAGTTGTTTTTATTCATTTATGAAAAGCATACAGCAGGATCAGTGCAGTCCAGTTTTGAGCGAATGACTCTTATGAACATATACTGTTCAGTTCATCCAGTTTTTTTAATTAACCCAAAGCATACAGCAAAACCAGTGCTGCCTGATTTTAGAGTAAATGATTCTTCTGAGTTGGTTCTGTTTAGTGAATCAAAAGCATACACCGTGATCAGAATTCTAAGATAATGACTCTTATGAATGAACAGTCGTCAGCATGACTAGCACAGAACAATTTCAAACTGAATGATATGAACAGATATATATTAGAATATTTTCAAATGCACATGACAAGTCTGAGTCCTGAGCCAATAACGTTTGAATCATTTCATTTTCATGAATCAAATCCATACAGTGTTACTAACTACTGTGTTAGTCCAATTCCTGAGCAAATCACTTTTTTTTCAGAGAATCGAAAGTGTAGGTATGACAGGTATTGTCTGATTCTTGAACAGAGGACAAAATGGCATTGGTAAATATGTACCAATCTGAGCAATAGCAATAAACGCTGTTACATTTTTTTTCTAAACAATAATTTCTCACTGCCTGTGATGTATTCAGCTGTTTCAAGAGTTGTATTTATTCAAATTTTTATCTAAAATATTCTTTCATTCATTTTCTCGGCTTAGTCTCTAGACAGCGGAATGAACCGACAACTATTTCCGCATATGCCTTTTCAGCCGCAACCGAAACATTCATTCACACACACACATACACTACGGCCAATTTAGTTTATTCAGTTCACCTATAGTGCATGTCTTTGGACTGTGGGGGAAACTGGAGCACCCGGAGGAAACCAATGCGAACACAGGGAGAACATTCAAACTACACACAGTATTGCCAACTGGTCGAGCCGGGACTTGAACCAGCAAGGGCGACAGTGCTAACCACTGAGCCACCATGTCGCTTTATCTATATTACAGTGCTCAGCATATACAAGTACACCCGTCACAAATCTATCTTTTAAATTCATATTTGTAATAGGAAGCTATACAATATTATACTTGTGCATATACAATAGATTAGTCAGTACTGAAGCCAAATACTGAAGCTTTTCTAACAATATAACTTACAATAACGGTCCAAAAACTAGTGCATTTAAATTAATATGTTATAGAAAAATATTAAATGCAAATTTAAAAAAAGAGTAAAAAATCAAGAGAAGCAAAAAAAATGTTTAATTTAGTTCAAATTTTGTAGGTTGAAAAAGAATCAATATTTAGCTTGAATTGAATTGTACTATTTCCCAGGGATGGGTTGCGGCTGGAAGGGCATCCGCTGTGTAAAAATATGCTGGATAAGTTGGCGGTTGATTCTGCTGTGGCGACCCCAGATTAATAAAGGGACTAAGCCGACAAGAAAATGAATGAATGAATGAATTGTACTATCTTTCAATTTCTAAATATGTTTAGTGACTAAATGTTATTTTAATAAATATATCTGTTTAATAAATCTGTTTAGTTTAATGCACCAATTATGCATACATAACCTATATTCACTGAGAAATGGATAAAAATATTCATTTTCTAAATGGTGTGTACTCATTTATGCTGAGCACTGTATGTTTAGAATCAATAAAATCAATTGCAATAAAGTATTGTATTTATGTCAACTCTTGGAAGTGTGGATAAACACAGCTTCTCCAGAAGCAACATCAAATTTATTTCAAATTCAACTACGTCTCGTCTAGTGTTATCAAGATTACCTTTTTCATGACCCATTTTCTAATGGTTAGTATGACCATTCCAAATGTTCGTTATCATTAACTGTGGTTAATAATCCTGTGACATAAGTTGGTGGTTCATTCCGACCACTGAATAAAGGGACTAATCCGAGGGAAAATTAATAAATGAATGAGTTAGGATATGTTGTAATCCTTTCATTTAAAGCATGCTGCATACAGTACTATTGAAAATACTGAGCTGCAGCTTGTCTTCACTAAATTTATTAACTTGTAATTTCGCAAATCGAATCGCAGTCAGTCAAAAAATCGCAATAATTTCTGTAGAGCGACAAAACGTCCCAGGACCTGTGTTTATTTATTTTTTATTTATTTTTTTCAGTTTTTGTTTTCACCATTCGTACCCGCTGTTCTCACGTAAATCCACCAGAAGCCACTGCCAACTGACTGATCGACTGACTGACTGACTGACTGACTAAATGACTGACTGTCTGATCGACTGACCCACCCTCCTCCTTCCCTAAACCCAACCAATAGTGTTTTCAACAGCACAGACTGACCCGCCCACCCACTACCCTAAACCCAACCGACAGTTTTAAAAAGCAATTCAGAAAAAGAAAAGCCCTCGTCTGATTTTTTCCAAGTTTTCAGGTTTTACCATATTCTCACCTTGTTATTTACTTGTTTCTTTAATATTTTAAGCTTCTGTTTTTGTCTTATCTGCTTTCTAGAACCAGTCTTCATCAGACTCGAACCCTGACGTCATGGTGAACTCCTCTCTGCTTCTCAAGTCCACCGACATACATTGCGAGCTAACTGGACAAATTGGTAACAGTGGGAAAGCCGTCCATACGGAGGTAAGCGGTCAGCTACTAGCACGAAAAGAAACAGCGCCATACCACCCCATAGCATTCGTTTTGAACGCCCCATAGTTTTCGTTGGTTCGAAATGCAACCATGCGTACTTCTGGCTACATAATTCGCGACCTCCAGAAATGTATATAGGGCTACGTTTTCAGAATGAGCTTATGTTGCGTTTTCCAGTTGCAGGTTTAGCACGGAAAATTAATTTAAAAATGTTAAATTAACTAACAATAATAACACACACACACATACACAAATGTATACTAAATATTACAAACATAATTAATGTTTATATTTATAGCGCTTTAGTAAACAAATCTAAGTAAACAAATCTAAAATGCTCTAATCTTTGTGGATGTCGTTTGCCACAAAATTGTATTTGTTTGTTTTTTTAGTTACAAAACTTGGTGGAATGCCTTAAGTGTGTGTGTCATTTATTTTAAACATTTCTAGATCGTTTTAACAAATCTGTGATAATAACCGTGATAAATTTGATCACTATAATCGCGATATAAAATGTTCATACCGTTCTCTCCTGATGATATCTGAAATCACTTAGCAAGGTGAGTAAAAATCAGAATAACGCTTCTTGAACATTTTCAGGAGTCCCTAATGAATCAATTCTGAATCAGAATCATATAAGAAGAAGTCTTTCCTACACTTTCTATTCTTAAAAACACATAACACATTTAACCAATTGCCATTAATTTGCACACATTTTCATTTGTCCCCAATGTTCTCCAGCAGAAGTTCTCTCACCGTGCAAAGACACGCGACAGAAGTATGGCTGAAGAACTGCAAGAAAAGAATGCTATCCTCTTTTTCATGAAAGACTACCATCCGCCCCCTCATGTACAATGCCTGGAATAGTAACAGCACTGCCAGGCTTACTAAATATAGCAACCAGTGAGTGTTAACATGTCAACCAGGAACCCGAAAGAAGTGGTTTCCACACGTGTGACTGTTATGGCAACACGTAACGCTAAAAATACACCATAACTCCGATAACACACTCAATAATGGTTCATTGCACAGAAGCGTCTTAGTTGCGTTAACCGTACATGTAATCTTTCTCTCATGCAGGCTTGTTATGTAATAGGCTCATATGTGTGTGAATGGAGGCTGGGTGAAACGTGAAGGATGGATCGAGCACGGCAAGACACTCGCAAGTCAGTTTTTCAATGAAAGCCCAAGTTTTGGGCTTCTAACTTTCCGAACCGACGCACCAATTATGGCGCAAGGACCGAAGAGACTTTCTTAACATGTCATGTGACAGCTTGCCCGTTCATAAATATTCACCGTCTCTATTCATGCAGACTCTTCTCTTGAGGTAGTCATTGTGCCTCTGCTCTGAACCATGTGATTCTGATGGGAGGGGGAGATTCTATAAATAGCTCTATAGCTCGGCTTCCATTGACATCATTTAGGCAGGAGAGACGGAAAAATAAACAGAGAGAGAGGGCTATAAGGGAGGAGATCCTTAATCTGAGCTTGAAATTCAAACAGACCCTCATCAATTTTGATTCTCCCTCTCAACTCGCCAATAGAAACCGCTGGGGCAGTGGCCGTTTCCTAGATCGTCTATGTGTTTTGCTGTAGTGTGG
This sequence comes from Danio albolineatus, assembly GCA_903798035.1. Taxonomy (NCBI): domain Eukaryota; kingdom Metazoa; phylum Chordata; class Actinopteri; order Cypriniformes; family Danionidae; genus Danio; species Danio albolineatus. Next base: position 2,652,508 of record CAIGQQ010004470.1, read on the forward strand.
AGTAAGGAGAGGGGGGGGGGGGTAATATCAAACAAAGGTGGAAAAAAAGAAATGTGTGACAAAAAGACAGAGCAAATATTGTGGATTATGTTGCTAATGGAAGATTATGGGCGAGACTAACTATGAGAGCAGAAGTGTGGCAGAGTCTGTCAACAATAAAGATCAATGAGAAGGGTGTAAATACCATTCAGGTCTCATATACAGGATTGTTTGTGTCTAGGCTGGGGAAATGCAGGGGATGGTTTAGCTTCAACCACCTCCAACTCACACCTGCTTAATAGTCTCTAGAAGACTTGATGAGTTGGATCAGCTGTGTTTGAATAGGGTTGGAGCAAAACTGTGCAGAGCTGCGGCCCTCCAGCCGTCCAGTTTGAGACATATGCGTTCAAGCAAAACTTGAGTTATCTGTACTTATGATGATTCTACACGAGTTTCTTTGGTTTGAGCATGTAAAGCATTTGAGCATATGAGGTGAATGGATTAGTTGGTCTTTTAAGTGTAGTTTAAAGTGTGAAAGACACTATTGAATGGCCGATACATATTTACCGTTTGTGGATCAAACTTTCTTCAGCTTAGTCCCTTATTTATCAGTGGTCGCCACGGCGGAATGAACCGCCAACTATTCCAGCATATGTTTTAAGCAGTGGATACCCTTCCGGCCACAACACAGTACTGGGAAACACCCATGCACTCTCACATTCACACACACTCTCATACACTAACCAAGTGACCTTCTTGCTGTTAGGTGACTGTGCTAACCACTGAGTCTGATGATGAGTTTTTATTTATTTATTTATTTTTACTTTTTAAACTTTATTTATGTAAAAATTAATATATGTTATATAGATTTGATCAATATAATTTTATATATTTTTATGAATTCATCAAGTATATATTACATAGCTATAATTTTTATCAAATAAGTTTTATCTGTCCTTGAATAGACTTACAATAATCACAAATTCCAGGATTAGTTTTCTGATATGCATAAACATAAAACAAAACAAGCAAAAACATACACCCCACGCCCAGCCTGTAAGTATACAATACAGTGATAATCAAAACAACTTTTTAGTTACAATACATTGCTTTAGGGAAAATAATTCCCCATGAAGTGTCCGAAGAAAAGGCCCCATATCATCTGAAATTGTCCAATGTTGCCTTTTAAAAGATATCTGGTTCAATCCAAGTGCAGAGTAGATATCAATTCTTCAAGCCATAGTTTAGCAGTTGGACGATTAACATTTTCCAGTACAATAATAACAGCTTTTTGACTGTTATCAAACAATATGTAAGGAATTTCTGTTGTGCACTGCTCAGTGAATATGTATAATCAGAATGTCCTAAGATCTACGAGGACATCTGAAAGCACTATAGCTATAATTTAATAATAATTGCAAGCAAAATATAAAATAACACATTTATTTATATACTTATTATATTGGCATTAAACAATATTAAAATACTACAATCCCTTGATCATTCTAATTCCTCTAAACGTTTATTTTATGTTTATTTTTAAATGTTTTTCTAAAATGAAATAACAATATATTAATAGTTTAATAATAATAATAAATATTAAGTTAGACAGCAAGCTGGCGCCACGGTGGCGTAGTGAATAGCACGTTCGCCTCACAGCAAGAAGGTCGCTGGTTCGAGCCTCGGCTGCGTCAGTTGGCATTTCTGTGTGGAGTTTGCATGTTCTCCCCGTGGTTGCATGGGTTTCCTCCGGGTGCTCCGGTTTCCCCCACAGTCCAAAGACATGCGGTACAGGTGAATTGGGTTGGCTAAATTGACCGTAGTGTATGAGTGGGAATGAGTGTGTATGGATGTTTCCCAGAGATGGGTTGCAGCTGGAAGGGCATCCGCTGCGTAAAAAAAATTGCTGGATAAGTTGGCGGTTCATTCCGCTGTGGCGACCCCAGATTAATAAAGGGGCTAAGCGGAAAAGAAAATGAATGAATGATATTAGACATTTAGACAGATATTAAATAATTTAAGATTCATATTCATAGGTATATATTAAATAATTGTATTTTAACAATTATTGTTTGTAGTTTATATTGTTTCAAAACATTGAAACCAAACCAAACTGAACAGTATGTTTATTTAATAATTAATTTAATAAATATAGATTACATCTTATTATCCATTAAATGGTTGATAATAGGCTACTCATAATATTTTTATAATTTGTATATTTGTGTTTTCCGGCTAGGCTATGTGAATTTCACTGAATGCCAGCAACTCTTGGAGCCAAAGACTTTAGACTGCTGTCCCTGTCAAATCTGAGGCAAGGTGGGTTAAATGAAGAGAAGCTCTGAGCTCAAGCCCACACAGCCGAAATTGAGGTATTTTTAGATTTAGCGGAGGGTGCAAACGTCCAGCTTCATTGTCAGATCAAAGCCGCCACTTATGGCACTCTTGGCAGAACACTGATGTGGCCTATTTTAAGGCAAACATGATGACAAATGTTATATTTACACCCTTGATCTAAATATTTACCTATTTTCAGTTCCCCCCACACACGACTCGTCACCGCCCGCTCATTCACGATCCTCCCATTTTAGTAGCGGGAGTCCGACGACACTCCGGAACATCCCGCGAGTCGCGAAGGTAGGATTATCCTGCACGTCGCGTTGTTTTATGAATAGGAGCTTCTATTCATTCACACACTTGTAGCTAAGATGTCAGGGCGACAAAATGGCCAGGGTTCTGCTCATTTCGTGAGTTTTATCAAATGTAAGCAGCCTTGAGGTGCGTGAAATGTTTTTTAACTTCGTGTCTGTCGTGAAAACACTGCGTAAAGCTTGACGCGAAATTTGACTCTGAATTTCAGCACCACGGACAGCGACGCACGACTCACATTTACAGCAATTCGCCGTCTGCCATCTGCTGTTGCTAATTAAACCAGATTTGTATATGTAATCAAATAAATGAGTAGGCTACCACTAAAAAAAGTGAAGTGCTATTTTAGGAAGGGTTTAAAAGCAGTTTTACGTGAACCTGCCACTAGTTTTAGCACCTCTCGAATGGAGTTTGGCGACACCGTGCGGCAGGACGCGCTACGTTTTTGCCCCTAATATTTCTACCGCACTGGTCAAATTAGTGTACTTTGTGTTCTGCACGTCCACTTTAAGTGACATGCTTTACAATTCGACAGTTTTTGAAATAACACCTTTCCTTGGCCCTTTTATCATTAAAGAAGCAATTATCAGACACGCCTCGTCGAATAAACCAGGCATACCCTGCAACTTTTTTCAGATGATGTGCTTAAGCAGTGCACAGCTGGAAGATACCCGACATGTGCAAACCATCAAACGGGACAACCAAGCTCATAAATAGGCTAGTGGTGCGCGCGTCTGCCACGGCATCTATTGGCGAATGAGTTTTTCCACGATGCCTGGCGACCGCAAGGAGTGGTTTCGCTCTCGGCAACCGGGGCTGTGGTCACTTGCAACCGTCTTTCACCTATTTATCCCGTTTTTTTTTTCCTCGCTAGCTTCGAGCCATTTTCATTAGCGCGAGGATGTCTGCGAGCACAACAGGGACGGTTGTAATCAGCAGCCATAGACTGTGAAGTGGGAGAACCTAAACGTGACGTCAATGCCTAGTAACTGACGCAGCCCTCAAAAAGAGAGATTCTGCAAGCTTTAATTATCATCGTTTGTGTGCTGCTCTAAAGACAAAACATATTCCGATTAGGGTTGTTTGTGCGCGCGAGTCCGAGGATGTGTCTCTCTGTGTGTGAGTGAGTGCGTGCGTGTGTGTTTTCGTCTTTATGAGCAGCGAGTTTCCAAGCGAAAGTTGCATGGAGACACGCCGCGTATAATAAAGAGGACGGTGAGCGACATAAAGGAACGAGGAGAGCGGGAACAACTTGTGCTAAGAAAAAGAAATATTTAGCCCATATGAGAGAGGGGCACTGAAGCAGTTCGTTTGAAAGAAAAAAAAATGACTGCAGCGATGCATCGGAGGCGAGTCGGAACCCTTGCATGGAGTTGGAAAGGCAATATTAATGTACATTACATGCACTCCACGTAACGCTCCTGAGCGATGTCTTTGTGAGTGTGTTTTTTTTTCTTACTGGGCGCTAAAAATAGCATCAGTGTTTGATCGTGGTCCAGAAATAGGCAGAGGGTATCACTTGTATAAAAAGGGCTGCGATTCTGGGGAAACTTGGACGTGTTGCTGAGGATAGATATGAAGGGCAGTGTTTGATTTTTCATCTGGCTTGTTGTTTTTGTGTGACTTGGTCACGTATGATGCTTGTATACTCATGTCTGTGTTTCCCCTGCTTTCAGACAGGGCTTGCTGCACTGGTAAGTACACAATCATTGCGTTTTTTGGTTCGATTTCATGTTTATTTTATTTTTGCACGATTTGTTGCATGCACGTAACGTGCCATTCCCTCCATCAAACAGAATGCAACCATTTGTGCACTTCTCAAACAGGTGCCTTGTTGCTGTTCAAAATGAAATAAACCACTCTCTCCTCAGAGCAGGAATCTCGCGAATGGTAAATAAGTCAAGCAAAAGGCAAATCCAAACTCCTTTGTTTGACGGCGCTGTTGAGTCGTTTTTTGCCTCTTCGCTAAAGCTGAAAGTGTGAACGGAAGCCGATAACACTACAAAGAGGCAAATCCCTCTAAAGATATAAAAGAAGAAGAAGAAGACCGAGGAGAAAACAGGCTAATAAATATATGTGGAAGACGCCGCACCAAAAGGAAAAACACCAGCAACAGCCGACGAGGGAAGCCCTGGTGTGGCGTCAAGGGGTTCCGTGCATCCAAAATCGCCCTTAAATGGTCAGCCCTGTTAAAGGGAAGCTACTCGGCACACGTTCTAAAAACGCAGCTTAAGTTTTAGGACATTTTTGTGCCGTGTTCCCGCGTGCGTTGTTTGAACACTTCCATCAGATGCGCTCGAAACTGTGTAGCTATAGGCGGATTCACATGGATTACTCTTCCGCCCACGTCATTTTCATTATACAGTACTGCAATCGACTGTTTTCTATTGCTGTGGACTATAACGCTGGTCTTGTGCCAGAACTAACGCGTTCGCGTTGCATTCAATGCCATTTGTGCATTTGCGCAAAAGTATGTGTTTTAATCAATCATCTCTCAATAAACATCCAACTCCAAATCTGCAGCGTGCATAATAATTGCATCAGGGTGATTCAATTTGTCGTTTACATGTGCAAAATTTACATCTGAATCCGCGTAAATACTTAAAACCGTACATGCCAGAGTACTGAGTCCAGGAATGACCGCCGATCTTTGCAGAAAAAACTCATTACCTTGACCTTTTCAAAGACACAGAGGCTCTCTAGACCTATCCCAGACATAGTCAGATCTTCTTAAGTCAATACTGGTGTTGTAATTTCAGTGGAAACACGGATTTATCCGAGTCGTGACTGCTATAGTGAGTAATATGTGCGCGTTGGCTGCGTCAGGAGATGCAGTCGCTGTGCGGTGCAGACAGAAGGGGGAGAATCGTGACTGACTGGAGACGTCCGTAAATGATGCGACCACCAAATAAAATCCTTATAATGGTGGCATCTGGGATTTTTTTTAACACCTGTTACATCTTAAGCCGTATCTCTTTTGCCTAGCCACTCCAACCTCCCCTTGCACCACGAAGGCGCAAGAAGAATATCAGTGATTAAGGGGAAGGGAGGGGGGAGATCTTGGTTCGGGATGAATTTAGACTGGGGAGGGAGAGAAGGAGGGGGGGTGTCCAGATATAGATCGTGACCCTCCCACTTCGTATAGTTTCTTGCATAGTTCCAAGAAGAGCCACTCTTGAAATTTTGACAAATGATCATTTGGATGCAAGAACTTCACGGGTAAGTCAAATGAAGTCACATTCCGCTGCTGGATTGAGTGTATATGGCCAAAATATGAAAGATGGATCACCGAGAACCCCCCCTTGTGCTGTGCTGTCATTTCATTATTAATATTTTCACTTAAGTTGTGACGGATGTTGATGCATTTGCAAAATGTCGTTGTTGTAAAGTTGGATGTAGAACATTTATGTAACGTTCTTCTGATGCCAATAGATTAGTTCCGCACTATTGTTTTGTTTTGTTTTGTTGTGCCTGCAAGCCATGTCAGATGTCATGAAATAGAATTTGTTATGTTCTGCTGAGAGTTGAGAGACCCCCGTGTCCTCACTGAGTGGTATCAGCCAGTGAACTCTCTGTGGTCATGCAATCAGAAGCCTGTCATGTTGTTGTCGTGCTGGCGATGTGCTGCTTTGTTTTACATGCACGCTAGAAACAGACGCCTCCAAAGTGCTGCGTTTTAAAAACGACCCAAATCTCGGTTCTGAATGAAAATGCAACGATGCACTTGCAGACATGAACGCACGCCACCCCGACACGGTGTGTGACTGTGAGAGACGTAGTAACCCGTTTTGAAACGAACTCAATTCGGCTACAAAAACTGAATTAGTTATTATCATATATGAATAAAAATATAGCATTTAATATTATTGTTTTACGCGGAACATTTCTGGTCACTTGCGCCAAGTAGGATACAATTTGGTTTCCCCTTGCTTCCTTTCTTTCTATCTTTCTTTCTCTTTTTTTCAAAAAGGGGGGTCCCTATATGAGCGAGAAACCGATTGGTGGATGACGATTTTTTGTTTGCGCCAATAAGATCTCTCGCTGCTCTCTATTTATTGCGAGCAGATTACAGACTGCTCTCTCCTCACCAAGAGCGCTTCATCTGCTCAGTTCTCCACTAAACGGCATCACGAACCAGAGGATATATTCCATACTAGGCGACTGCTCGCTGTGTCATATGTGTGTCTTTGTTTAGATGCCATTATCGCAGCGCACGAGCGACGAGAAAAGACAGCGAAAATAAACTACCGGGAAAGGAGTGAATTCAGCACCGCGGACAGCGCTCGCACGCAGAATACAGGCATTTGGATGCTGGCTGCTCTCAAAGCTTCCCATGCTCGTAGAATGTGAATGAGTTGGATACAGTTCAGCCACGGAAAAGGGCTTCGCTGTCTCGCTTTTCCCGATGTCTGGACACAATAGGACTGGGAAACCAGAGCCATGCACAAGCCACCTGGATGTCACTGTTTGATGTCACGGACTTCAGACTGCGATTTGTCTTTCGCGAATCTTTTTGCGGTCTGGGCTTGCTGTTCATAAGTATCTAGCTGGGAAGCCCTTACCCCAAAAAGCATTTGCGGAAGGCGCATTCACCGATTGATGCTCCATACGCTGCGTGGAATTAATGCTTGCCTTATTATTATTAATATTATTATTATTACTAATATTATTACATTTTATTATTATTTTTATTACTGTGTTTATTTTATACAACACTTTGGTAATGTTTTTTTTTTCTTCAACATGTAATCACTGTATTGCGGCTCAAATGAAAAAGCCGAACTTCTCTCCCACTTGCGTCCCCAAAGTCTAACCTCCTTCCCTATCGAGAGTTATCTGGCGTCTTCATTGCAAGAATATTTGCTGTCCTTATTAAGATTGCAAAAAAGTCACCCAAACAAATCCACAGTTCCACCAACGAGACTCCCAGTTTGCACGTGGGGGGAAAACACAGTGGTCCATTCGGGGCACCTCGTTAGTGTGCTAAGCCAAACAATGTTGAAATGACCCCACCCTGTTCGCAATGACACATAAGCTTTATAAACCTGCCGGACGCACACAGGTTTAAAATATCAGCCCATAGACAAAGTGCCAGTGTGTGTGTGTGTGTGTGTGTGTGTGTATGTATGTGTGTGTGTGTGTGTGTGTGTGTGTGTGTGTGTGTGTGTGTGTGTAAGAACACGTCACCGAAGGTGCCCAAAGACAACAAGGTTTCACCCAACCTCCTCGCTTTCTTTTCTTTTTATTTAATCTCTCTCCTTCTGAACATACACACACACACACACACACACGTTTTCTCTCATACACACATGCTACCTCGATGAAATATGACACACCTACGCACACCCAAGACATGTAGACACACTGGGCGATAAAGTTTTTGTGCCATGCAGATAGCGAGTCCATTGAGAAATTCTCAACAGCTGAGAAGTGACGCGATCTGTGTCACTACAATCTTCAAGTCAGGTCCCCCAAGTACCTCAGTCATTTCCCGTTTTCGGTGACACTCACCTGTCCCTTGTCCTATATATGCGAGAGGAAGTGCAAATACGAATGCCCCCATTATATGCTACAGTATTTGGAAAAAGGCTCCAAAGTCCCTTAGTGACGACAACCCCAAATTCCTTCAGGTCAGACTAACATTAATTCTGTCTCATCCGCGTGTGTGTGTGTTCCTTCACACATTATTGCATGATAACAAAGATCGATTATTTGGCTATGAAACTAGAGCAATAAAAAAATCGAGACGAGGTCCTCTTGACTTAGGTTGTGAGTAAACTGTACGGAGTCTAATATATTTAGCCTATGCGTTGCCTTTTTCTGGTAAGCATGAATTCCTGAAAAAAAGTTATACATACTTCAATAAAACGAGTTAGAAGTTGTGGCAAAACTTTTCAGTATGTTTATGCTATCTAAACTGCAATATGTATTAAGACAAGAGCTCGTTTTTAGAGTATTTTTATTAATTGGATGCTCACGAAAGAGGCGAAGTGAGCAGCGGGGACGGAAGGTTGATTTACAGGTGTTCGGATCTAAAGAGACGTGCAGTTTGGTGACCCAATGCATTGATATCATTAAAAAATATTTGTCTGCAAGAATTCAAGATAAAACAGGGTGAGAAGTGTCGTAATATTGCATATAAGCTATTAAGGGGAGGCTTCTAGGTCAAGTACGAACGCCGTGGATTTTTTAAAAATTATTTTAATAAAATAGCATCTTTTTCCCCATCAATTTAATTTCTACAAACATATTTCACGTCTTTTCTTCTCGTCTTTAGCACGAATAACTGCATTCCGTGTAGTAAGAAGTTAAATAAACTTTTCTAAACTGAAACATTAGGCCAGCAATAATTCTTAACTCTTAAAGTGTACTAGTGCGATTTTATACAGGGTTTATTAACCTGTATGACTTATTGTAGCGTCCAATTTCATCAATGAAACTTTCCAGTAATGTGTGGACGTAACTGTGTACGTAACTTCAGTTTCTTAGGATCTAACATGAATATATCATTTCTCCTGCTTTACGAATAAAACCTCGTTTGAAAAGTGCACAAGACGTTTTTTTATGCTGATGTAAAACCATAATGCAGCTTCGAGGGGCTTTTCCATGCTTTTACGTTTTTCCTCACATTATCAACTATCCCACTGTAGTCGTTCACCAAACACGCTTTGTGCCTTTGTAAAAAGACAAAACAGTGTTTATACGTTAACCCTGTTATTTATGTACAGTTTTGTGATCTTGTGATTTGTGTGTAAAGCAGGGCGAAACTTCAGGGGACCCTCACATCTAGTACAGGAGCTGAAACATGAACGGCTCGAGTCACCGAACGATCCCAGAGTGCAGGGTGACGTCAGTGTCTTCGTAAGTTGATTCTTTACACCTCTTGCGAGAGAGGCCTCTTTTTACGGCATTGTCTGTCAGTAAACGTTTGAAACCGCAACAGGGACAGTATTTCACTGAAGAAACGTCAATCTTTCACGAGATTACGAGAGAAAGGCTTTTCCTTGTTATTATTTTTCCTGTCAAACTTTGAATCCACGCGTGTGAGGTCTGGAGTGCTCCGGTTACAGTAAAACTGTCTGAAAGTCACTGAAGTGGGTGTGGCGGTTTGTGTAGTGTGTTTCGGCACTATTAGCTACGTGGACTTTTTTTAAGTCTTAAGTTTTGAAAATGATATGTTTTGATAGATAACTGTATATAGAATTGGCTTTTTGGTTGCTAGTACAGCCTGTCCTTTTGATCAGGATCAATTGTTGTTTGTATTTTATAAATTCATGCTAAAAAAACAAAATTCGTTGTTATTACAAACATTAGTGCAACGACATTCTTAGAAATGTATTTGCTACGTGCAGAGGCACAATGCCAAGTACACACACTCACACACCTCAAATCTGTATGCAAAGAAGTTTTGAACAGAACAAATATATATATTTTCTTATGTATGACAGAATAATGTTAAAACGTTTGGTAGATTTTGTGTACATGCCCTTAGTAGCTTTCACTGCTAAGTCATTAGTGTACATTACACAGACTTGCATGGCAAAATGAGCACCAAACGTGTGTGAAGTATGATGAGCAAAAATGAAGTTGTATGGAAGTTTTTATTGGCTCGTCAATTGTTTTAGTTTCCTGCATAGTTAGAGATGGTAACATGAGTTGCAGTATTTAGAGAGTTCGGTGCATTGGAGTTTAATTTAGAATCAAGTACAAAATGTCAGTGATCATTTTGGTTAATTGTTTATTACATGTAAAAAATATATATATAATGTATCTCAATGTATTACTGACAGACTGAGAGATGGTATTAAATCAGGCTGGATAATATGGAAAACCCCAAAAGGTATACTGTATATGTATATATATAAATATATATTTATTTTTTCCTTCTTTTTGTAACAGTATTGTTTGATTAAGTCTTTAAATGGTGTTAAACTTCTAAACAGTAGAATTTTTAACAATGCAGTGTAAAAAATAGAGACAGAGAATTTTAATACAGGGAATAGCTACAAATCACTGTACTGCAGAATCATAAAACTATTGTGTAGATTATCTGTGCATATAAAACACATTTTATTGACATTAAATGAAATTATATTTTTAGTGAGGATAAGCATGAACGTCGACACCGACTGCAACAGGCTGTTTTCAATTAACAATCACTTCAAAAAAGGCAGACTTGACCCCTTGAAAATAAATATTATAAATTATTTTGTCATAACATCTAAAAATGTATATATATGTCTTTTTTTTCATACTAATAATCTAAGATTTAAGATACGTTTCGATCTCACCAGCACAAAACGTAGGTACTTTTTTTCCTCAGAGAGACTTCACTCACGGCTAGATGCGTTTTCATGCGTCTATTCCCTTAAAGAATGATTTCAAATACACACATTTATTAAAAACATTTATCTTTCATTTAATAAATTAGCTTTATAATTATTAATTGATTATCTGGGTGAGTAAAAGATGTCACCCAGCTTTCTTCAGTTACAGCTAATTAAAGATGCAAGTCTCGGAGGAAAGTTTTTATTGTCCAGTAATAGATTTATAGTAAAATCAACTTATATTTATACATTCTTTAAACAAACGTATTTTTGTTAGCTCTGTATTTTACCTTAAACACTTTTGAGTTTTTTTTTCTTTATCTTATGTCGAAATTTATGATTTACTATATATAATCACAATCCAAATCAGGACTTAATACCTAAAACAATTGAAAATCATTACAAACAAATAATTTTTAACTTACACATTCTTGTTAAAAATACTCAAGATAAAAAATCTCGAGCACTTTGTTTTTACATGTTGTTCTCATGAGTTTTTCACATATTATTTAATCTCCTCATGAACATTTCTTCATATCATGTCACCAAATTGCATTTAATTATTTTTACCCTCTAAAATTTGTCAAAAGTATTTGCTAAATTACACTTAAAATCTACATCTGAATTTTTAACAGTCATTCTAATGAATCCACAGGAACACGATGCCAAAATCAACAACAAATAAGACCTATGGAATGAGGATTGTTCCCATATGTGGTCCCCAGTCCCTTTTTTCCTCTTATCACACATTCCCTCTATCCATACATGGATGAGTCAGGGAAGGTGTGAGAGATGAGTCAGATCTGGCTGGAATTTTTAGGAAAGGGGAGTGTTCGAATGAACCTAAAAGGGAGGTCCCATCACGACCTCTCTGTCGCAGAAATATCCATTCATGCTTTCGCTTGCAATAAATGCACTTTATTCATAAGCAGTGCCAAGGTATATTCATGTTTGTGTAAACTATTATACAGGATAACTATATAGCTGTTGTATTTTAGACATGTATAAAATGTTATATTTTGGTAAAATACATCAATTTAAATGTGACTGAATTTTTCTACAGACTTCTTCTGTATGAACAGCACAGAAACATGCCTTTCTGTTCAAATATAAGCTGAGAGGTGTTAAAATAGATTTTCTTTCTTTTTTAAAAACCTTTAATATGAATAAACTTAAGTATTTAGTCAAATACATATATTTAAAGTTGAATTTGACTTGAAGTAACTCTAAATTCAACCAAAACTGACTTTTCTTTAAAAACATAAGCTGATATCTATATTATTGTCTAGGGAAAAAAAATTAAATGACCAAATTTCACAGCTAGTCATTAAGTTTTCATTTACTTCAACCCACTTTGTTTTAAAACAAGGTCAGATTGGATATTTCAATGAAATACATTTATTTAAACAGTTTTTTAGAATAAAAAACTCAAAAAACACCCCAGATGTCAAGTATTTCTAGTAGTATTTTACAAGCAACCATATAGACGTAAATAAAACGCTTAAATGAAATGTATGAAATAAGTAAAGATTTGTAGTATTTGTACAATCTAGGAATGTATGAATTTAGTTGCAGATGAATCTAAAATAATCAAATCAAAATAAACAATACTCATTTTTAAGCATTAAAATAAACGAACACTGCAGGTTGTGTGTGTGAGTGCGAGTGGGTGTGCATTCTTGCATGCATATCTGCACGTTTTGTGAGGTTCATTTTATGTGTCTCTTATTTGTAGAAAATCTGCTGCTGACTGAATGTCAAAGCAAAAAGCAGGATGTGAATCTGAACTGACTGCATTCCTCACGGAAAGAGAAAGATGGCTGAGTAGAATGGAAGCTGACGTTGGAAAAATCGGGAGTTGACCAATAAACGAGGTATCAACCGACACCTATTTAGACCCAAATACATCTATAGTGAATTCTGGGAGTGATGCACACTTGAATCAGTTGTAATGCAAAGCGCACTTTCTGTACCAAGACATCCATTCACACTTCAGCCCTCGCTGATGGGTGAAACTCAGCGACCCGCAAATCTTGACTCATCAAACATGTGCTTCAAGAAACATATTTGCAAATATTATTCAAACTATAGTTAATGCTAAAAATCTGGGAAGCATTTTGGTGTGCAGAAAACAACAAATGATGAGAACAAAGCTTTTTTTTCTCTCTTTTGCTTTTGTTTATTCTTTTTGAGTCTGGTTAAATTTAAAGTTGGTTTAAATTAACATTATGAGTTATTTTAATTTAAATTACATGACACTTACATTTAAAACCGTTTGTAGAATTAAAAAAATAATATGAATTTATTTAAATAAGTTATAGCTGACATAAAACATATGTTTTCATGACTTATAGATAATGTTTTTTACAGTGTATAATGTAAAAAAAATCAGTAAATTATCCAAAAATAATAATGTTTAAAGCACAAATTCAGCTGAAATATCTTCAAAACGAGAAAAAATGCTATATTATGTTTAAAATTACAAAAAAAGTAAATAAAGGTTTTATTCGTTCCATTCATACTGTATAGTATATATACATAATCTTTATAAACCAGAGGGTTGATAGTAACGTGGGGAAAGAACATGTTCTTCAATGACACATAAGCAGTCGATGATGTACAGTGATAAACGTTTAATATATTATATTTATATTTGTATTATTGCAGTATTGTATATATATATATATATATATATATATATATATATATACAGCTAGTTCATTTTAAAAGGACATTTTGCATTAATCAGTATAACCAATCTGGCACAAACAAATATTGGCTGAAGAAATCAGTAACACTAATAAAACATATTAAACATAGATAAAAACTGAAAAGAATGTAGTGTAATATTTTTACACAAGCTGTACTTTTAACTGACCTTATAACGCGTATTTTATCTTGCAATAAAAAAACTAATTGTTCATTAAATCAAAACCTAAAAACTAATAATATATTTTAATGTTATATTAAAAATATAGACCAAATAATGAATAGAGCTAATATATAAGTTGTTGCTGATAAAAACCCAAAACATGTAGAAACCGTCAAAGGATGCATATATGAGTTGTATAAGTGATTGTGTGTGTAAATATGCACAGAATATGTGTGTATTATTTGTGTGATTATATAGGAACATATAGAGAGTTATTTGTGTGTGCGTACATTATGGAGCACATGGCCGAGAGGTTGTGAAACATACGAGAGAGACGGCAGGACAGACGAGCCAAAGACGTATATAGTGCAAAATATCAGAATGCAGACAGTTTAAAGTAAACTAGTTATACTTTGACTTAATACTTTGTGTAATTAAAACATTTTAAAATCAAAATTGATGTTAATTTTGTATTTAAGGGTTTAGTAACGACCACGTACAGAGAGAAATGCTTCTTATATTATAGCAGTCTTGCTGACAAGAATAATTTATCTTTATATAAATAAATGTATATAAGCATTCTTAAAAACAACAATCTTGAAATGTATTAAAAACATAATAAACTGACAGAACAGATTAGTCATAGATAACACTTTATCTTTGTTGTTTTTCTGTATGTCATTTTTGCTATTATAAAGACAGAAACAAAAGTGACCATAAAAGATGCACTTGTATTAAGTATTAAACAGTTTCTTTTTGAATAAAAGAGTATTATACTGATGATATATAATCTGTAGATAAAAAAAAGCTGAAATCTGCAGAAAACAGTGAACTAATCTGGACCGTCCCTCAGTTTCACCTGAGATGTTGAGGTTATATGCACATTTAAGCTACCGCACAAGTATTTAGAAACATTAGTCCTTTTTTTTGTTCTTTCATTATTATTGGGGGGTGTTTTGTGTTTGTCTGAAATGTAATGTCAGCAAAACACTGTATAAATACATCAAACGTAACATTAGATTGTGACAACCCCCCTTGAAACGCTAGAATTTTAGAGTTTTATTTATAAAATACATGTTATTTAGATAGATATAGATACATGTATATCTTTATATAGAGATTTAGACATGGATTTACAGGTTTCAGGATGCTGTTGAAATGCTGTAGAGTTAAGTTAAGTTTGATTTGATAACCTGTATATGATATATTTAGTGTATATATGTCATATATATGTATATATGCATATTATATGTCAAATATCTGCTCAGTCCTTCATTTGTCTTTATGTATTCAGAGAATCATGGGGGTCTTAGGAAACATCATTGAGCATATTTGACATCATCTGTCATGAGCAGATTTTCATTGTGCAGTCCAAATCTCTCTCTGAGAGAGTGTGTTTGTGTGTGTGTGTGTGTGTGTGTGTGTGTGTGTGTGTGTGTATCCTGTGCCCACATATAATTGAGAGATGTGTTACTTGTGTCATGTTTGTGTACGCACAGAAAGCGCACTGCAAATGTGTGTAATAGTTAGTGTGTCAGAATGCTTTAATTGTGCTTGTATATGTTTGTGTGTGCATGAGTCTGTAGAGAATGTAACATCAGATGTGTGTTTTGTCAGTATAGAGAGTGTGTATGTGTGTGTGTGTGTTGAGTTTGTGTAGCCGCAACGTTGCATTTGAAAGTGTGTCCATTTTCTTACAGAGTTTAAGCTGTGTGTAAAACATAACATTTTGATGTGTGTGTGTGTGTGTTAAATGTGCAAATATGCCAATGAAATGTACCGTGTGCCCATTTATATTTAGAATAAGGAATGTGTGTGTCTGTGTGAGCGCTAAAGTGCGGCAGGATGCTTCATATCCTTATTTTAATCAAGTATATTGTGTGCAGTTTTGTGTAAATGTTACACAATAAGAATGTCATATACACACACATTAATGTGCAAAATTTTATGAATGCACAGGAATGTGAATGTGTTAGTGTGAGTTAAATGCTTTGTATTACTGTTTTACAATGTGTGTGCATTTGAAAGATCTTGTACGTCCTGTAAGAGCATGTGCGCAGACATGTGCATAGATGTGCGTGTGTTTTAGGAATGTGTGTAAAGCATGTCCATTTTTAGTGTTTTTTATGTCATATGTGATGTTTGCATATGAAAAAATACAGAATGTGTGTGTGTGTGAGTGTGTATCAGAAAGCTTTGTGTCATAAAACCTCCCTTTGTGTGGACGTATGGACCTACGTATGAGTGAGTGTGTCTAAAGTACTGTACTAAATGGTTTGTATTATTATTTTACAGTGTGTTTGTGTGTGCTCAAAACTCTTGTACGTGCTGTAAGAGCATGTGCACAGTCATTTATGTTTAGATGTGTGTGCTTGTGTGTACGCATGTGTTTGAGTGTGTGTGTGTTAGAAAATTAGTGCAGTATGTACCATTTTTAGTGTTTTTTTATTACGTGTGATGAAAAATACCTAGTGTATCTGTGTGTGTGTGTGTGTTTGTGTATCAAAAAGCTTTACATCATCACAAAGCCTCTGTATGTGTGTGTTTGTGTGCAAAATGCTGTGAATTGAATGTACGTACTGTATGAGTGAGTGAGTCTAAAGTACTGTGTTAAATGCTTTGGATTATTATTTTACTGTGTGTGTGTGTGTGTGTGTGTTTGCAGAATCTTGTACGGGCTCTAAGAGGTTGTGCGCAGATATATGTATAGATGTGTGCGTTTGTGTGTAAGAAAATGACTGTAAAGCATGTCCATTTTTGTGTTTTTAATGATGTGTGTGTGCATATGTGTGCAAATATAAGTAAAGGTGTGTGTGTAAGAAAATGTGTGTAAATCATGTCCATTTTGTGTTTTTATGACATGTGTGATGTTTGCATATGGGAAAATACAGAATGTGTGTGTGTAAGTGTGTATCAGAAAGCTTTGCATCACAAAGCCTCCCTCTGTGTGTGTGTGTGTGTGTGTGTGTGTGTGTGTGTGTGTGTGTGTTGGAAAATGTTGCATATATGAATGTACGAATGAGTGTGTGTGTATAAAGTACTGTATTAAATGTTTTTTATAATTATTTTACAGTGTGTTTGTGTGTCTGCAAAACTCTTGTACACACTGGATGTGTGTGTTTGTGTGTATGTTAGAAAATGCGTGTAAAGTATGTCCATTTTTGGTGTTTTTTGGTGTTACATGTGATGTTTGCATATTAAATAAATACCTAAAGTGTGTGTTTGTTTGTCAAAAAGCTTTACATCATCACAAAGCCACTGTGTGTGTGTTTGTGTGCAAAATGCTGTGAAATGAATGTACGTTTGAGTGAAAGAGTCTAAAGTACTGTATTTAATGCTTTGTATTATTATTTTACTGTGTGTGTGTGTGTGTGATTGCAGAATCTTGTATGTGCTCTAAGAGGATGTGCGCAGATATATGTATAGATGTTTGTGTTTGTGTGTATGTGTGTAAGAAAATTAGCGTAAAGCATGTCCA
>CAIGQQ010004470.1:2690685-2718013 GCA_903798035.1 Danio albolineatus
ATGTGGTGTTCAGATCTTAATCCTAATGCTTTGCCACCACCTAGTGGTTATACTTAGAACATGTTTATTTCAGATTTACTATTTGTTTTGTATTTAAACGCATCTTATTTTCTGCCTTTTATCTCTTAATTTATAGTTAACAATGTTGGAATCTCTTATTCCTACCCTGAATTCTTCCTCCACATTCCTGATTTGGAAAACGTGAGTAACTTCTAAAAAAAAAAAGGTTTAAATATTGGTACCCACCTTACTTGAAGTAATATTCACCCATTCATTTGCAGTTTATCACCACCATGATCAATGTCAACATCACCTCGGTTTGCCAAGTAAGTAAACACAATCACCATATTGGGCTGCTGAACAATTTTAGAAATGAATTATTATTTTTTTTGTACAATTTTTCGAATGGGGGAAAAAAAAATGTAAAAGTACTGCAATGTGATGCTTTGATCTACTCTTCCTACTGCTGTACCTGTTCTCTCTCTCTCTCTCTCTCTGTTTTGCTGATCTCCACCAACGCTCCCCGTGTTCACCACCCACACATATTATTTTTCCCTCTCTCTCTCTCTCTCTCTCTCTCTCTCTCGCTCTCTCGCTCTCTCTCTCTCTCTCTCTCTCTAATACAGGACTAATATATTAGTTTTATTCAGATTTTGAAGTCACTTCAGAGCTTGCGAGTCTGTCTGACACCTATCTGTCTCCTTGGTTTTTTTTTCTCTTTCTTTTTTTTGCTAGATGACTCGTCTGGTGCTGCCCAGAATGGAGGCAAGGTGAGTCCAGAAACTAAACTGCTGTTTAATATCAAAACCCCTTTCCAGCATGTGACTGGAATCCCTTATATGACTAAAGAAATTCAGTACAGCTTTTTTTTTTTTTTTTTTTTAAATCAGGGTCTTTTTTTCCCCTTTCTGAGTGTCTCCCTCCTGTTTTCCCAATACTCTTTGTGTGAAATTGAAAAGCAACAGTGGGGTGATTTCATTGGCTACTCCTGGGTCATGTGCAACATATGCGGCCAATAAGGAAGCTGGGCAAATTTTTGTACAAATAGGTCCAACCCTCTGCACTTTACTGCGGCTGCATGGCAACACGCATGGAGACCATCGTTAGGCCGTTTTTATATTTAATTTAGTAAGCATTGAAGTGGAGTACAGTGAGTGACAGGGTTGTGTTAGGTTTCCACAGCTGGGAAAAAAAACACTATGTTTGATTTCATATACATAAGCAGTTGAAATAAAGTTTGTGTTTTTGTTGCAGAGCTAAAGGTGTCATCCTCAACATCTCCTCTGCCAGTGGCATGTTCCCTGTGCCACTGCTGACCATCTACTCCTCTACTAAGGCAAGTAACTTCACCACAGGACAAATAAGATGTCATATTTGTTTCGTATAAACATTTTGTATACAATCAGGGCTTAAAATGAACCCTGACAAAGTACAAAATGGAAGTAAAAATCAGGTTGTCAATTCTACCATTGTGCCAGAATGCTATATGATGTGAATGTTTGAACTGCAAAAACTCATTGTTTTTAACTGTATACATACGAGCTGATGTACAGCACTGGGATCTTTTTCACATGAGTAGCTTGTCCTAAATTATCAGAATTATTACGGTTATGGCATTTTTTTTGTGTATTATTGTGTGTGTATATTGTGATCATTTTTTATGAAATAGTATATATAATTAGCTGCTTTTCCACTATCGTGCTGAACCGTTCTTTATGCTGACCCGTTCCAAACCGGGCCAGACAGCACAGATATAGTTTCATTGTCCACTGTCGTGCTGCAACAGAGCTCTTTGGAACATTTATACAAAATGCATCAGTTATTGCCTTGGTAACGCAATGTAAACATGTTTATTTAAATTTAAATAAAAGCCATACTTTTTTCGTGCTCATGTCATGCGTAAAAGCGAAAACAACTGCGTGATTAAACACTGTTATGCCCCTCTCTCATGCTAAAACAGCTCCAATAAAAGTCACAGCACCTGTATTAATTTAGAGGTCATATGTTGTGCGTCTTTGAGCAAATTTTATTTGGAGGGAAAATGACCAAAATATAACTTTATTGGAAGGGAAATAAATAATATATTTAAAATCTCTGTACATAACAGGAAAATAAACGATGATAATGTATAACAATAATAGTGTATTTTGTATTGGTGGCAGAAATATATTTTTTGACAGGTCTTGTTAAGTGAACGGGCACTTTCACTAATAAAAAATATAGCACTTAAATTATTTCATTGTTAACAATTAAGTTACACAGGGGTTTATATAAAAAGTTAAACATGCTACATTTTATTGGTAAAATATAACCATTTGAACCATGGCTGTTATTTGTTTCAGTATTCAAACATTAAATAACGAATGCATCAAGTTAAAAAAACGTATATAAAACAACACTTAGCAGTATATAAAGCATATAAAGGACTATTATAATTAGCAAAATACTTCTCTTTTTATCTTTGTATTTCTTTTTATAATTTTATTTTTTTGTTATTTTAATTATATATTTTTTTGTCTTCAAAATTAACTAACAAGCTATAGACTATTTATCACGGTTGTCTAACCAGGCTGAGAACTCCGGGCCAAGAACGGTTTGTAATCACACCGCACTGTTCCAGGCTCAGTGGAGAAACAGCCGTAACCATTCTAAAGTGTTAGAACGGTTCGGCACGATAGTGGAAAAGCAGCTATTGAAATATATAAATTGTTGTTGTTGGTGGTGGTGGTGGTGGTGGTGGTGGTGGTATTATTAATACAACCATTAATTAACGAAATTGGTTGGATGCATTATGTTTGTCTACATGTTTTCCAGTGGTTTAAAGTAACAAATTGCAAATATTCCAATTACTGTAATTGAGTAGTTTTTCTCAGCAATTGACATTTACTAAATTGTTTTAAAAATGTGTACTTTTTTTTTTTCTTCCCTATGAGTACATTTTCAGTGGTTTATTGGTACTTTTACTTCACTGTTTCCTTCAACCTACAGTCGCTGCTTGTCTGTCTTGTTTCTGGGGATTGGCTAAAGTAGATTTTAATCAGTTGTGTGATTTTCTTGTCCAATCAAATCGCACATAGAAAATAAATCGCATCACACTGAACAACCGCAAGACATTGGCTCCTCATAAGTGCAACAAACAGTTTGGAAGCATTAAAAGTGTGCAAGATGTCTAAATTCATTACACGCTATGATTGAGAGACTTTAGACTGCATGTCACAGATGAGAAGATGGATGTTTCCTGAAACCACGAAATGCTCTTAAACCATTACTAATGCACTACAGTATATAATGCTACACATCCATGCACAAACTGCAAGTAAACAGATGAGCCATTCTCATCATAATACTCACTACCCACTACTTTTGAGTACTCCTACCTCGAGTTATATTTGCGACAGATACTTTTACTCTACTTGCTTGAGTATGATTTTTCAGAGCTCTTTCCACCACTGATGTTTTCAGAATAAATGAGTGAACATTTACTAGCCATGAATATTTTACAGTCACAAGCTATTGGCAGTTGTAGCAAAATACTAGTTTTTGGCCCTGTATACAAATTTGTTGTTTTATAGTAGTATAAAAACAATTGGTAAACTAAAATCAGTTATAACGAGGCTCAACAAGTAAATATGTATTGTTTCCCTGTCATCTTTTAACAGGCATTTGTGGACTTCTTCTCACGAGGACTTCAAACAGAGTACAAGTGCAAAGGGATCATCATCCAGGTTAGAGAAGCATCATTAACTGCTATTCAAAACCCATTGCAAAGTGTGTGGCATAGTGAAACAATTGTTGGGAATTTAATTTGATGGAAGCAGGTTTATTTTTGTCCTTTTCAAAAAGTATGGCATATTTTATTTTATTCCTATTAAGTTAATTTTTTATTTTAATATTTAATTTTTTTTTATTCAAAATGCATTTGTAGTAGTGATCATTGTATAAATGGTTACATTTAAAGTGAGTTTAAAAGAGACTATATCTGTGGAATAAGTAATATAAAATTTAATGTGTTAGATTGAAATGAATGAATGTATGACTGCATTGAATGAAGTATATTTATTACTTTGCTAAAAACAGTGTTCAAATGAATGGCGTTTTTAAATGTGGTTCAAACGCATCAATCTTAATTTATGCTTGAATATATTTTTGAGAATATAGTAATGGCTACTGAAAATTCAGCTCTGGATTAAATTATTAATCTATTATTATACAATGTTTAATAATTACAAATATTATTTTCTAAGTTGTGATTTCACTATCTCTATTTTGACTGCAGATTTGGTGAATAAAACAGCCTTTGTTGGTGACTAGTTCAAGTTTGACACCGTATCCTATTCTCTGTTTTGCTTAAGAATCAATAAAACTGTTAATCACTAAAATGTTCCCAAACCCAAACTATAAATGCATGTGTGAATCACATGTAATGGAAATTTGAAGGTGTTTTTTTTTTTGTTTTTTATAACCATATGGTCTCTTGATTTTAAAAAGTTTTGAATTTTTTTTTTTTTATTTATTTTTTTTTTTGGTGCTTTTTTGCATTGTGTTTTATCTAAATTGATCTTGTCATAAAATAGCAATAAGTTGCTGATTTTTGGCATTAAACATTAAAACAAGCAAATATAAATGCTACAGTTTACTAAGAGACTGCTGAGGACATTAAATCCTGGAAAACTTTTGCCAGTTCAAACAAAAAGCCTTTTAATGAATAACATCAAATCTATTTGTTCACAGAGTGTGCTGCCTTTCTTTGTGGCTACCAAGATGACAAAGATCAGGAAGCCCACCCTGGACAAGCCCACCCCTGAACGCTACGTAGCTGCTGAACTGAACACCGTGGGACTGCAGGACCAGACCAACGGCTATTTCCCTCACGCCGTCATGGTATGAAAGCCTAAATATTCCCAACATTTCCATTCCTTTTTTTTTTATTGTGGTGGGGACTCTTTATGAAAAGAAACACATTTTTGCACACAAAACACCCATCACCGAAGTTTAATGCCTCATAACTAAGCTCATTTGGGTTTGACATGCAATGTTAAAAACTGGCTGACCAATGACATTGGCACTTTTTTTTCCCCAAATGCCTTCAGCTACTGAAGTTGCAGTACAACATGACTTAGTGGTGCTCAAACACAAAGCTGTACAGATACACTGCTTTGGCTTTTGTTTTTGCAACAGTTTTCATTAACAAATCAATTTTGTGTCTAAAATGTAACTGAATTTGAACTTGTTTAAAAGGTAAAAGGAAAAGTTCATCAAAAATGTAAAATTCTGTCATTTATGTTCACCCTTTACTTGTACCTGTTTGAGTTTCTTTCTTTTGTTGAACTCAAAGATTATATTCTGGAATGTTGGAAAACGGCAGCCTATAGACCTGCATAAAGTAGCATTAACAGTAGTATTGTTTTTCATGGATGTCACTGGCTACAAGTTTCCAACATTCGTCAGAACATCTTTATCTGTGTTTAATAGAAGACAAATCGATTAATGGTGAATGAACAGGTAGTCAATTAAAGGGATAATCAGGATTGTTAATGCATGACACAGCGCAATGTGCATTTTAAAATCCTTTACTGGACAGCAAGCCAGTTATTGCCCTGCTTATTCTGTGGTTATTTGCAAGATTTAAACAAGGTAAAACTTGTAGCACTCTTGACATTGCAATATTTGAGTTCTTGTCAGTTATGACGCATTGGATTTCCCTGCTTTGAATCCGTTACACAGAGTCAGAAAGGGAGCAAGTAACATCGCATGTCTTGGTTTTGCCAAATTCGATGAGATCCTGGATTAACATCTATGTTGATCCTGGAACATAATTTTAGTTTAAAAGTGTAATCCATTCCTATTCCCTACCCTTAACCCAACTGTAAAATATTTCCAAAATCAGAGGGAAATAATAGTTTGATAACAATCATGTAGAAGTGCATAAAACTAACCGTAAGCCCAAACTAAACACAGATGTTAATCCAAGAACATTCCATACTTGTAATCAGGTTGGCGACACTGGCATATCAAATAGCTCATGGTAACGTTAAGGTGCATGTCCACCTGTGTGTTTTTGCACTGCTGAAACAAGAGTGCTGTTCTGTTTTTTTTTTTTTTTTTTTTTTTTTTTTTTTTTTTTTTTTTTTTTTTACTTTTGTTCTTGTCAATGAAAGCGGCATGTTTAAAACACTGGCATTGTAGCAAGGTGGTGAACATGAGTTTTTATGGTCAATGTTGAGCATGCACTGTTTTTTTTTTTACAACATTAATGTACTACTTTCCAGAAAAATAAGTAGTTGTGTTAGCTCTGCAATTTAACAATGCACTGTATAACTTCCTGATCCCAGAACTGTCAATGCAGTGTATATACAGATTAATGAAAATTTAAAGCAACATGTTTGCTTTTTTTTTTTTTTTTTTTTTTTGTCTTAGTTCAGTAAAATCACTGTTCATCAAGATGATCCCCTTTTCTTCAATATATTCTAAATAATGAGAACACTTCCATCGCAGAAATGTAAGGTTCTGGCCTGCAATTAGGCATGGGACGATAACCGTTTTGAAGGTATACCGTGGTTTGGAAACGTCAAGGTTTTAAATTTTCTGTAATACTGTTCCTAAGGTATGAGTATCTCCAGCAAAAAAGATATACAAAGATGGCATTTAAAATTGTAAAGAAATCTGTGTTATTGAAACTATTGAACACAACAGAAGTCAATGATTCACTTGAATTATGTAGCCTGACATGTTTACTGCTCCAAAATGCTTTTAAATGTTTCTCAAAATAAAATCTATTGTGTTCAATGGGTAAAAAGTTTTTTGTTTTTTTAGCCAGACATTTAAAAAGAATACATTTTAGAGCAGTAAATGCAACACCGTCTACCGTGAAACTGTGATCTTTTTATCCAAGGTTATCATAATGTCAGAATCTTATACCGGCCCATGCCTATCTGCAATCCTGGTTTGTCTGTTCTAGCAGGGAGTGAAATCTTTCATCCAGTGCGGCATTCAATGAGACAACTTTAATTTTAATTCAGCAATTTATTTGTGACTATTAGACCAAAAATTAGCTTCATTATGTTTTTGAAAAACTAACTTAAATATTATTTCCTAATTTTAAGTAATGCGTTACTTTTACTTATTACTTAGAATTTTTACTTAACTTTACTGAAATTTCCAGCAACTGTTACCACTAATGTTAGAGGGAAGTGCAAGTTGAACTGTGATTTTAAAACTGACTGGAAATACCTGTGCTTTTATTGCACTCCAAGTCAATTAGAATCAAGATATCTATTATATATGTATTACATGCACTTTAATATAAAAACAGCATTTCTGCTTGTATGATATCACTTAACTATGTAATATCTTATTAAAAACGGAAATAAAAAGTACACAATTTCTATCTTTTGCTTTTTATAAATGAAATCATGGGACATTCTAATAAGCTTTATCAAACAATGAATACTCATCGATTGAAAAAAAACATTATTATTATTTTACACATTTCAAACAACAGTTACAATATTATTGTACCCGATTAATGATCTCTTTATATCTTTGTGTTTTATAGGGCTGGGTGACCACCATTCTGGCCCCCATTGACCTGGTTCTCAACCTGGGTCTGCGCATGAACAAGGCCCAGCGTGGCGGGTACCTCAGGAGGCGAAAGCTGCGATAGGAAGAAGACATAGTGTGATAGACTCCAAATGGGCCAAAATGTTTTACAGAATACATGTACTGAGATTTGAGTCATTTACATCTCAAATCTTTGAAGTGCTTCCTCTTAAACACACTCTTTTTGTATGTGTGTGTTTTGTGAGTGTGTTAAATGTTGTTGTTTTTTTGATTAAATATCTGGATGCTCACGTTCCACAATGAATTGCAAGTTACCCAAAAAGGGGTTAGTCTTTCTTTGAGGGTGAATAAAGCATTGTTTTGCGGGGAGGGTTTTGTGGCCACTGCTGTTGTAAGCAGAGGGGTATTTATATGGTGATGGTGTTTATTTATTTAATTAACTTTTTTTTTCTTTTTACCTGGGAGCTTCTACTACTTGCACTCTTCCTGTTAACTTGTCTGCAATCGTGCCTTATTATGATAAACGGGTGCTGGCCTTATCATTAAATCTATGGTGGTTATTTTTTGAATCTTGTACTGTATTGATATAAAACTGAAGGTCTGATTTGAGTGTATTTTTGTACATTAGCCTTTTCAGGCTGGAAGTTTACTTGTCAACTTGGTTTATTTAAAACCTGTGCCTTTTTTATATATATAATATGAAACTTGGTCACGATGATTGAAAGGAGATCTAATGCACGTTTACATAATAATTGTTTCCCTCCACTGAAGAAGTAAAGTTGTGGTGGAATGTCACCAGTTTGTCAAGGGAATTATCCAAAGATGAATTTGAATACCTCCATATAGTGTTGATCTCTGTATGATTATTTTCGGACCAGTGCCAGGCAGGTTAGAACGTTTAAAACTTGAATGTTTTCATTCCAGACTTGTGAGTGGAACGCATTGTGCTGCTTTACTGATGTATGACAATCTGAAAATGCCTGTTTGATAATAATAAAAAAAGACTTTTCTGTATTGATTGATTCTGCATAGGTCTTGGTGTTCTGTTTCTTATATATATATTACAGTGATTTATTAAAAGTGCTTATTTTAAAGCTAAAATGTACAGATGCTACTAGTTAATTGAATCTGGAAAAGTTTTTGATGAACAAAGTACTTTGCTGTATACTTATTAATAAAACTATCCAAAAGAATAACTTTTATTCTTAAAGTTATTTAAAATAATTGAGAACTTGTCAGTTGGGTTAGCCAGTGCTTTTCAAACCATTTAATAATTAAAATTAAGTTATCTTAATATGAACAAATAAAACCATTTAAAAGGAACAAACATAAGTGAAAACTAGAGTAAAATAATCTACTATGTTGTTTCACATTCACATGTCAGTTTAGTGAAACATTAAATAAATCTTTTTTGGATTGGAAATATAACAAGGTCCAAAAGAATCTCCATTGTGCAAATTCCACACAATTAGTATTCTAAAATATCTTGCCTAATGTACAGTTTAGGTATAAAAAAACACTAGCCTATGTATGTCAACGTTATTTATAAAATGCAATTGTGTAGACTTTTAACAGTTTCTAGAATGTTTGTGGTAATGCAACTGAAAACTAGTATATATAGCAAGTGTAGAGCGCCTTAAACCAATATACAAGAATATATTGTATTGTACAGACATTTTATGGCTATTATACACGTTCATGTGTTATTCGTGTTTATATTGATCGCTGTACTTACAGAAGAGAGACTATGAAGAAATCGGTAGTAACATCTGAGGGTAGGAGGTTTTTCCATCGGTCACTGTAGCGACCCGGACACATTTCTCCAAACACCACAACTGTTATTGTCACACAAATGTTCAACGCTTTGAAGAATACATAGAACAAGTGCCTTGAAACGAATGTTTGTAAGTATTAATATAGTTGATAATGTTTGGAAGGAAAAACTGTCGCGTCATTAAAAAAATCAACTGACAACGTAAAACGTGCAAACGTAAGCAGGTACACAAGATGCCATCAGTATGTTTAAATCAACAAACTTAACTTTTAATAATAAGGCACTTATAATGCTTGTGTCTTTCTTTTTTAATTGACTTAAAGGGATAGTTCACCCTTAAAGGACAATCTATCATCATTTAATCTCCTTTTACTTGTTTCAAAAGACTTTTCCATTGAACACAAAAAAAAGATATTTTGAAGAAAGTTGAAAATCTGCTACCATTAACTTCCATATTTAGGCATGGGACGATAACCATTTCCAAGGTATACCACGGTTTGGACAAGTCAAGGTTTTAAAACCGCCAACATTTTCTGTAATACCGCTTCAAAGGTTTGTGTAAGATTTACACACACAGCTGTTTTCAGATCTCTCCAGAGATGTTCAATAGGATTTAAGTCTGGGCTCTGGCTGGACCACTCAAGGACATTCACCGAGTTGTTGTGAAGCCACTCCATTGATATTTTCAATTTGATTATATTAAATGTTCATTCATTTTCTTGTCGGCTTAGTCCCTTTATTAATCCGGGGTCGCCACAGCAGAATCAACCGCCAACTTATCCAGCATATCTTTTACGCAGCGGATGCCCTTCCAGCCGCAACCCATCTCTGGGAAACATCCATACACACACATTCACACTCATACACTACGGACAATTTAGCAAACCCAATTCACCTATACCACATGTCTTTGGACTTGTGGGGGAAACCAGATAACCCGGAGGAAACCCACGCAACCACAGGGAGATCACGCAAACTCCAAACAGAAATGCCAACTGACCCAGCCGGGGCTCGAACTAGCGACCTTCTTGCTGTGAGGCGAACGTGCTACTCTCTACGCCACCGTGGCGCCTATATTAAATGTTTCTCAGAATAAAATATAATGTGTTTTTTTTTTACTCAGACGCTTAAAACGAATATATTTTAGAGCAGTAATCACAGTATTGTCAAACCCTGAACTGTGATATTTTTATCCAAGATTATCATACCGTCAGAATCTTATACCGGTCCATGCTTAAGTTTTTCTACTGTGGAAGTCAGTGGTTACAGGTTTTCAGCTTTCTTCAAAATATCTTTTGTGTTCAACAGAATAAAGAACCGCATGAAGTTAAGGACCACTTGAGTGTATTGAGGTAAAGTTGGTTTTATATTCACACATTTAGACTCTAATTAATACATTACTCACATTAATAATATAATTTCGGAAAAGTATTGTTTGCAAATTCTGATTAGGGAAACTATCAATGACTATCAAAGTGCATTGTTTACAGTCAATTAAAATAGTGCTAATGTTCTTTTGAAGTCATATTTACATTCGAGTTCATACTGAATATTCAAATTAGTGGTAAACAATATAGAAACTGTGTCAGAAGTTGACACTGAATGAATGTGCGAATATAAAACCAACTTTACCTCAATCTTTAGTGTGAGTAAATAGTGTGTAAATTCTCATTTTTAGGTGAACTATTCTTTTAATAATAAAACCTTTCTCAAATACCATAATAAAATATGAGAGTGCTTGCAGTAGTGCAATGGTTCCCAAAGTGGGGGTCGCTAGACAATGATGGGGGTGTCGCTAGGTGATTTCCAAAATTCTCATATATGTTACTAAACTATTAGAATTATTATATTTTACCATAACCTAACGAAGATAAAATGGTATTTAATATTTACATTAAAAAAATAACATGCAAATAGAAAGGCTTCAGCTTTTAAAATGTTTTTCATTGGATGGTGACCCCTGGGGTTATTACACTAGTTACAGCCGATTGATTTTAAGGCACAATGTTAAATTTTGACACTTTTACAGCACTCGCATACATTAAAAATAAATGCCACAGCTGAACACGGAGTATGATCTCCAAGTGGCAGCCTCCAAAATAAAGCCAAGAATAGTCTTGTGCTGTAAACATTGTGCCCAAGTGAGGTTTATATGAAATTAAACAAATTATTAATGACTATGAAAATTTATATGGTTGTTTGACTTTTGCCTTTTTATGTGCTGTAAATATCCTTGTGTTTATACAGTTCCTATTGATGTGTGTGCTCCGATGTGTGCAATGTTTGTATGTTTATTACCACCTCCAAGAATAGTGAGGGTCCTAAACTGTTATTTTGGGGGTTGGAGGCTGCAAAGTTTGGGAACCCCTGCTGTATTGAGTGACTTACTGAAAACACCTGAAGATGGCAGCAAAATCCTTTTGTTGGTGTGAACAAATGAAGAAGTAAATAAATTGTGTCCATGATGTAAAACCTGTGTGTTTTTTCATTTTTTCTCAGACTCTTTTTAAGCTTTAGATGAGCGATAAAAGGCAACGAGCGAGAGTCCAGGGCTCCTGGGCCAAACCTCTTCAAAAACCACAGCAGCCATCTGGTATGCCATTTTTCTATTATATTAATATAATGACTGGAGGGTGGGTGGGTAGTGTTGGTTCGCCTCACAGCAAGAAGGTCGCTTGTTTAAGCCCCGGCTGGGTCAGTTGGCATTTCTGTGTGGAGTTTGCGTGTTCTCCCCGTGGTTGCGTGGGTTTCCTCCAGGTGCTCTGGTTTCCCCCACAAGTCCAAAGACATGTGGTATAGGTGAATTGGGTTGGCTAAATTGTCTGTAGTGTATGTGTGTGAATGACTGTGTCTGGATGTTTCCCAGAGATGGGTTGCAGCTGGAAGTTCATCCGCTGCGTAAAACATATGCTGGATAAATTGGCGGTTCATTCCGCTGTGGCGACTCCAAATTAATAAAGGGACTAAGCTGAAAAAAAAAATGAATGAATGAATATAATAACTGATGCATAATATGCACTACCGGACAAAAGTTTGGAAACTATAAGATTTTTATGGCTTAAAAGAAGCCAATTGTATTTAAATTTTAAATAACTGTTTTCTTGTTGAATGTGGTTTCAAAGTTAATCTATCCTCATGACTTAAAGCTGAATTTTCATCATCAGTGTCACTTCAGTAATCATTATATGATGATGATTTGCTGTTCCATTATGATCAGTTATTATTGGTACAAGTCACTAAAAATGATTCTTACAATTAGCAGTGCTGACTTTTTTTTTGTCTTGCTTTGTAGTCTTGTGGAAAACTTTGATACATCTTACTTTTTAGGATTCTTTATAATTCTTTTATCTCTATAATCTCTTTTTGTTTGCATTTGAAATGTATTCACTTCTACTCTTGAGCAATCTATTTTGATGATTAAAAGTAGAAACTTTTTTAATGTTACTTTTAAAGGGTATAGTATCAATTTCTCAAACTGACAACATCAACAGGCTACTACTATTAATAATAAACGTTTCTTCTAGAGCAGATCATGAGACCAGATTGCTTACAAAACTAATCCGATTGAAACCATAAAAATTGTTTGAACTTCTAAAATAAATGCAGCCTTTGTTAGCAGAATAAGATTATTATAAAGCATTAAAATAGTTATTATTATTATTATTCATTCATTCATTCATTTTCTTTTCGGCTTAGTCCCTTTATTAATCCGGGGTCGCCACAGCGGAATGCACCGCCAACTTATCCGGCATTTGTTTTACGCAGCGGATGCCCTTCCAGCCACAACCCATCTCTGGGAAACACATTCATACATTCTCATTCACACACATACACTATGGACAATTTAGCTTACCCAATTCACCTGTACCGCATGTCTTTGGACTGTGGGGGAAACCGGAGCACCCGGAGGAAACCCACGCAACCACGGGGAGAACATGCAAACTCCACACAGAAATGCCAACTGGCCCAACCGGGGATCGAACCAGCTACCTTCTTCTTCTTCTTATTATTATTATTATTTTTATTATTATTATTATTATTATTATTATTATTATTATTCCAAACTTTTAGACTGGTAAAGTGATTAAATATATGATCTATAGCTTGATTTTTCAGCAAATGATTAAGTAGAAATTATTCAAAAAAAATGAATGAATAGAAAACTCTTGTGCAGCAAAATATTAAAAACTTTATTACTTGTGTTTAATATAGGATTTTTTAAATTAAATAATTGATTTTAAAATAACTTTTAAAATTATTTTAGATTTAACAATTATTATTTCTCTCCAAATCCTTGTACATTACTAACAAATAGCTTGTAGTATTGTGAAAATGGTCATAAAAAAATTCAATTCAATTAATTTAATTTTTAAAAAAATAAATCAGATTCTGTCTGTATTACAGGGCATCTGGAAAGTATTCATACCGCTTCACTTTTTCCACATTTATTCATGTTACAGCCTTATTCCAAAGTGGATTTAATTCATTTATTTCCTCAAAATTCTACACACAATACCCCATAATGACAATGTGAAAAAAGATTTTTCGAAATTATTATTAAACATAAAAAATCTGAAATATCACATGTGCATAAGTGTTCACAGCCTTTGCAGCAATTACAGCCTCAAATTTTGAATATAATGCCACAAGCTTGGCATACCTGTCTTTGGGGACTTTTCCTCTTTGCAGTACCTCTCAAGCTCTGTCAGGTTGGATGGGAAGCGACGGTGTACAGCCGTTTTCAGATCTCTCCAGAGATGTTCAATAGGATTAAAGTCTGGGCTTTGGCTGGACCACTCAAGGACATTCACTTGGTTGTTGTGAAGCCATTCCATTGATATTTTGTTGGTGTGCTTTTGGTCATTTTCCTGCTGGAAGGCACTATGAAGCAGGGTTTTTTTTTTTCATTTAGGATGTCTCTATACATTGCTACATTTTTCCCTCTATCCTGACTAGTTCTCCACTTCCTGCTGCCGAAAAACTTCCCCACAGCATGATGCTGCCACCACCATGCTTTACTTTAGGAATGGTATTAGCCTGGTGAATGGTATTAGCCTGGTTTCACTCCAAAGAGTTTAATTTTAATCTCATCAGACCAGACAATTTTGTTTCTTATGGTCAGAGAGTCCTTCAGATGCCTTTTGACAAATTCCAGACGGGCTGCTTTTTACTAAGGAGTGGCTTCCGTCTGGCCACTCTACCACACAGGCCTGACTGCTGGATTGCTGCATAGATGGTTGTTCTTCTGTAAGGTTCTCCTCTCTCCACAGAAGAACGCTGGAGCTCAGACAGAGTGACCATCAGGTTATTTATCACCTCCTTGACTAAGGCCCTTCTCCCCCAATCACTGAACTTAGATGTTCGGCCAGCTCTAGGACGAGTCCTGGTGATTCCAAACATCTTCCACTTATGGATGATGGAGGCCACTGTGCTCATTGGAACTTTCAGAGCAGCAGAAATTTTTCTGTAACCTTCCCCATGCTTGTGCCTTGAGATAATCCTGTCTCGGAGGTCTGCAGACAATTTCTTTGTCTTCGTGCTTGGTTTGTGCTTTGACATGCACTGTCAACCCTGGGACCTTATATAGACTGGTGTATGCCTTTTGAAATCATGTCCAATCAACTAAATTGACAACAGATGAACTTCAATTATGCTAAAACATCTCAAAAATGATCAGTGAAAACAGAATGTACCTGAGCTCAATTTAGAGCTTTACGGCAAAAGCTGTGAATACTTATGTATTTTTCAGGTTTTTTATTTTTAATAAATTTGCAACAATTAATTTTTTTTTCACATTGTCATTATGGGGTATTCTGTGTAGAATTTTGAGGAAATAAATAAATTTAATCCATTTTGGAATAAAGCTGTAACATGAAAAAATGTGGAAAAAGTGAAGCGCTATGAATACTTTCCAGATGCACTGTAAGTGATTATGTAAAATATGTCATTTGTTTTATTATTTACTGCATAAATTACTAAATGAATTATTTTCTGAATTCTTTTTGCCCTTTAAAGCAAATTTGTGGAAAAATGAAAAACCAACAAACAGAACTTTATATAAGTTCTTAAATATATCTTAATATATCTTAAATAATTATGGAAATTAATTGTTAAGCACACACATACATGAAAGAAAAAGCCTTGGATTGATTAGCTATCCAGATACACATTCATCATGTACATGTCTGGGCACATTCAATAGCCAGTGGAATGGGCTGTAATGGCGAGGAACAGCTAGCAAAGACGGGTCCAGTGTGGAAGCAGTTTTCTGAGCCCACCAAGAGATGACCTGCTCCCACTTGTGCAGCACAGCCAAGTGGTGCCGTGGTACAGGACAGAAGCGGCATGGCCCTCAGCGGTCGGGTAACAGCTAACCGGGGGTCTCAGCTTACCACTCCAGGTGGCGGCCACCACCACCTGAGGAATAGCTTCATACCCACTGGCCGCCTCTCCCCCTGGGAAGAAGGGGACAGGAGCTGGAAGATTCAGCCCGCACGTCACACCCTCTAGTCTAGTCGGTCCGGCAGTGAGATTGGGGGACAAGATCTCCTGTCACTCTGCGGAAACAGCCCAGGAAGCACAGCCATCATGTCTGATTCGAGAACCATGACCACATATCGGGCGTCTGATCACCGGTGTCATCAAGCGAAGGCGCGGGCATCACAGGAGATGAACCGACACGACCACTCGAAGCTTGGACAGAGCGCGCTGTGTAGGGGTGGGGGCTCCGGAGGCGACGGATATACCCCTATTGTGATCCTCAGATCTGTCCGTGTGCTAACCGCTTTGGAAGCCGCTATCTTAGCTGTGAGAGCAAGAGCTGTCAGCAAGCACTGCATCCAGAAACACACAGTGAGAACAGTGTCTTGAAAAAGACTTGTTGCTTGACCGTGTTGCACTCTTAGGGAATCTGCTCTTTTAATGGAAACTGTCGCTTCTTCTCCCACACTCGTGAGTAAACTGGTTTCAGTCTTGAGATCAGGTTGGCAGATAGAGTCTTCAATCTCGCGAGAGGCTCTGAAGCAAAATTCTAATGCTCGCTTCTCAGTGATATATACTCTGCTAATGACTAATCGCTGACAGCTATACGCTGAGCTTCGACAATTCATTTGGCATTCATTGGCCTGTTTTCTTATTCTTCCGAGTGATTGGTCATCTGGTGATTGGTCATCTCCCATAGTCTGTTCCAGACACACCTTGTAGTTCCCATGAAGGGGAATGTAATAATATTTAATCAAATCGTGTGTTTTTTTTGTTTTGTTTTTTAATTATGGGACTGTAATTGTATTTGCATTATCTTTCAGCTCAAGATGTCCAATCAGCATCAGGATCATGGAAATCTGGGCCACAATCTTTTCAGTTCCATCAGCCAGCTGACGTAAGAGTTTCAACTTTTAGCACTTTTTTTCTCAACAAGGGTCACACCTAAGTTCCTCTAATTTATGCTGTGTCTTTTTGTTCCAGCCCATCAGAAAGATTCCTGCAGAGAAAGTGATTGAGTGAGTGACCCTAGCACTTTCAAGCAATAAAAGCTGTTGATTAACACACACTACATGTGCCTTATGTATCCAGTGTGACGTTTTTTTCTCTTTCTCAGAAATGCTGGTGACTATGAGATTAGTCAGGGGCCTTCTGGAGTGTCTCGGTAAGAATAATCCATTTTAAAGTGGCCAAAAAATTAAATCTAAAGCAGACTGTTTGAAGATTTAATCTGTAAAGAGTACTAGTATCTATCTCCTTGCTCCTCGTGTTTATTTGTACACACACTGCCTGACAAAAGTCTTGTTGTCAATCCCAGTTGTAAGAGCAACGAATAATAACTTCATTTCTAGTTGATCATTTGAAAAAGTGGCAGAAGGTAGATTTTTCCAATGAATCATCTGTTGAACTGCATCCCAATGATCACAAATATTGCAGAAGACCTGTTGGAACCCACAGCCCGCATTCTCACAGAAATCAGTCAAGTTTGGTAAAGGACAAATCATGATTTGGGGTTGCGTTCAGTATGGGGGCATGCGAGAGATTGCATAGTTGATGGCAACATCAACAGCCTGAGGTATCAAGACATTTGTGCTGCCCATTACATTCTAAACCACAGGAGAGGACAAATTCTTCAGCAGGATAGCGCTCCTTCTCATACTTCAGCAAAGTTGCTGAAAGCAAAGAAGGTCAAGGTGCTTCAGGATTGGCCAGCCCGGTCACCAGACATGAACACTATCGAGCGTGTCTGGGTTAAGATGAAGGAGGAACATTGAAGATAAATCCAAAGAATCTTGATTAACTCTTTCATGAAGTTCTTTGCCATTCCAGATGCTTTTATTAGTAAGTTATTTGAGCCATGAATGCAGACTTCCAAGCTCATGGCAGTCATGCACAATATGAATTACTTTACACTGCACCATGACTTTATATTCTAAACTGTACATTATTTCTGTTAAGTGACAAGACTTTTGTCTGAGCAAAGTCAGACCTTACTGTCCTAATTAAATCATTAAAAATCAAGCCATGATCATATTTTATTTAGGTAAAATAAGCATAATCAACTAGAAGTCATGTTATTTTTTTTTATTTTTATGTCGTTCCTAAAACTTGAATAGGTGACAAGACTTTTGTCAGGTAGTGCACTAGTTGTTATTTTTCATCAAGTACTGGTACTCATTCAATAGCAACTAGTGCTTATTCACTTATCATCATTCATAATACCAAATATTATTCATTATATACCAATTACTTAAATATTAACACTTTGTAATTAGACAATACCTATTATACTCATTTTAACAAGTACTTTTTCATTTCATATTAGTATAATAGATGGTGGTAGTAGTTATTCATACTAGGCACTTGTATTTTCAGAATGGCCACAGTTCAATCAGAAATTTTGAAACTTTGAACTAGTAGCATTTTAAATATTGGTATCTAATAAATTTGTACCAATACTTAGTACTAGTATTTAACTGGTAACACTTTATTTTACAGTGTCTACATTACAATTTTTTCATGTGCTTCCTATAGAGCCCTATTTTTAATGTTATCAGACAACAGTTTTTATCTGGAGAGACTTCAAAGGAAATATTTTAAAATGGAAATCCTTCATATGGTACAGTTTTTAAATAGTAAGTAAATATTAAACAACTCTTAAAAAAAATTATCTTATGTATTTTTTATTGCAGGGGATGTTTTTGTATTGTTGTTATATATTTTATTATTATATTATATAAAAAAATCAAAAATGTTTTAAATTTGATTTTTTTACATAAAATAGCCAGAGGAGCTGATAAATTTGTAAATTCAACATTCACTAAATTCAACACTCTTTCTCTCACTTCCTATAGAAATTACAGTCTTTTATGCTAAATTACATGCAGCTAACCCAAACCGTGTAGGTAATTAATACTTCTCAGTACTTAAATGTAGAATTACTGGTGCTAATTATTACAAAAAAGAGCTTGTATCTGTTTAGATACTCATAACTATGAATGAATAAGTTCTACTATCTAAAGATTAAGTAGTATCTAATGATATGTGTTAATATACAAAACAATAATTACAAGTATAAAAAAAAATACTGGTTGGGTGGCACGGTGGCTCAGTGGTTAGCACTGTCATCTCATAGCTAGAAGGTCACTGGTTTGAATACTGGCTGGGCCCGTTGGCATTTCTGTGTGGAGTTTGAAAGTTCTCTTCGTGTTCGCGTGGGTTACCTCCGAGTGCTCCGGTTTACCCCATAGTGCAAAGACATGCAGTATAGGTCAATTGAATAAATTAAATTGGTCGTATCGTATAAGTGTGTTTGTCTGTGTGTGAATAAGTGTGCATGGGTGTTTCCCAGTACTGGGTTGCGGCTGGAAGGGCATCCGCTGCGTAAAACACATGCTGGAATAGTTGGCGGTTCTTTCCGCAGTGGTGATCTGATAAATAAGGGACTGAGCTGAAGGAAAATGAATGAACCATTTAGGTAATACTGTTTACTGTGTTTCTGTCCAGACTGCGACTTACACCAGGGTTTCTGCTGCAGGAGGAGGCAGACTGGATGTTCAGCAAATTACTCGCTGAACTGCCCTGGTCACAAAAGACTAACTATAGGATGATGGGTAAGCATGTTGAAGTACTGTACTGTATATTGCAATACCCCAACCCTATCTGTATTTAATGTATACCTTGTATTTAATTATGAAAACACACGATACGTCTTCATAAAACACCTCTATACGATGAGAATCCTAGGTCATATCCATGTTATTATACAAATGTGTGTCCTCGTAAACCACATACATCAATAAAACATACTCACACAAGCAGCCAAAAGTTTTAGAATAGCTAGATTTGAATGTTTTTTTTAAAAGAAGTTTATGCTCACCAAGCCTTAAATGAGTCATATTTTGACATTTTTCTTATTTAAAAAACTTGTTTTCTATTTGAATATTTTTTTAATCTCATTTATTCCTCTGATTTCAAAGCTGATTTTTAGCATTATGATCCTTCAGAAATCATTCTAATATTCTCTGATTTGATGCTCAAATTTAGTTTATGTTACACTGTTCAGATAAGCAGCATTTATCTGAAATAGAAATCTTATGTGACGTTATAAATGTTTTTTTATTACCTTTGATCAACTTAAAGCATCCTTAATATCACTTTTAATAAATTTCAATATTTATATTTATATTAACAATAATAATTAATAATCCTGTGCAAGAGGATGTGTCTTTCCACTCTATAGGGGCCAATAGTATGTTTCCCTTTTCCACAAAGAGAAACTGACATTCTGACCTGCACAGACAAAGCGTAAACAAAGCAGCATTCAGTACAATTATCACAGTAATTGTCACTCACCTTGGAGGGATTCAACCCTGCAAATATAAAGATAATATGGATAATCTGATCATCCATATCATCTGTCTCCTTATGATCCTTCTTGGCTTGAATTGTTTACCACCTACGTCACTTCAGTATGTCTAGCTTGCAGTCTGATTTGCTGAGTGCGGTTTGATGCCGATTCGACATGTTGAGAGGTGATGTATGGAACACACCAAACCAACTTGCTGACAGACCAACAAAGCCCATGGCCGACCATTGGCTTGGTGTGTCCCAGCCCTTATAGTAAGCATAGTGACAGTCCAACTGTCCAAAAAAATATTTAAAAATTTGTATGAATTTAGGTCTTGAGAGCTGACACAATTATGTTATGGTTATATTTGTGTTTTATTGAAATGCAAGCATTGATAAATCTAAAAATTTCATAATATATACTTGACATTAAAGAACAAACCTCACTGGTTCTTGTGAAAGTTTAAACATGCTGTGTGCCACAAAAGAATGAGATTTACTGTTTTTTTGCACATCAACCATGCATGCTTAAGCTTCTTTGACCAAATTTGCTGTAAATGTCATTCACTGATTAATGTTTATTTAATATGTCACTTAAAGTGGAAATCTTCAGAATTCTTAAATAACTTTATTAATGTTTTAGATAGATTTAATAGATTTAAAGTGGGGCAAAATCTTTCAGATTTAAAAATAATTTTAAAAAGTAATTTCAATGAATCTCTTAATTTTGGGGTCACGCTTTTTATTAAATTGACTAGCCTTCTTATCAGCACTCTTCTGTTTCTTAATATATTTAATAGTCTTAAGGGACCGAACACATCAAGCTCGCTTATACATTCCAAAAACATGATGCACGATGCATGATGCAATGCCTTTTTGTTGACAAGAAAAAAAGTGTAGTGCGCTTTTTATGTCGCTAGGCAACGACTGAATCGGCTGCCTATTTTGCGCGAGTGTTGCTGTTGATATTGTTATAATTGTAGTATTTAATAATGTTGTGATATATTTAAGATTTGTAAAGTCATACAGCTCTGGATAACTTGAAACAATGACAACTACGTAGTCTCTCCTCCATCTTTTAAAGTCTCCATAGTCGTCTTCACAACACAAACTGATTTTATTTGATTGTAGAATGAAAAATGCTTTCAGCCGTTAGTAAACAATTCAAAAGATGCACTTCTCAAAAGAGCATTCAGTATGATCGGCTCCTTAGTGTTTCATGCAGTTGAGTGGACTTAACCAACTGTAGGTGACACGTTCTTTTCCTCTCCATATCAACCAGACACCTTACAAGCACCCCATACTTCTTTGAAAACATTGTGCAATTCTGTGTGCTTCATCTAAGTGAGCTGGCTTTACAAACAACCTGTTGGACACACTCTCACCTCTCTGGATGCTCAGAGAAGAAAATTAACTAATTTTGACCTGTCATATCATTTGTATCACTTTTATATTAACTTATATTCCTCACATATCATTTCAAGTAAAACAACAGTTGCACCAATGACACAAACACAAAAACATAGATCTACATCAAGCCATTCATACACAACCTGCATCTGTAGATCACAGATCAAAATGCTTAAAGAGCCCATATGTTGGGTTGAGAACGGTTAAATTTCACTTTTTGAAGTCCCAAACAACAGGATGATATGTTTGCAAGGTTAAAAAACACTTTCGATGTCTTATAATATTTATTTATTTTTACCTCATTTTCCCACCGACTCCCATATGAATCGTCTGAGCGAGTCTTTTTCCCCAAGCACCTCCTTTCCGTGACGCTACCACGTCACGTCCATGTCAGCAGCCCAATGCCAGAACATATTGAAAAACATCACTGCAGTTGTACAACAGTGTATTGCTATATTCTTCATCATAACAACAAACATTCAGTAATAATTTAACACTTCATGGACTATTGTAAGCCAACAAATAGTTACATTCGGCAGTAAGCTAAATGGCTACCGCTACATGCTGCACGGAGCAAACACAATACAGACAACTACATCTATATTTACCTGGTTACAGTGAACAAGACTGGAAGAACATGCTGGTCCAAATAAACTGGGTATTGATCCATCCTTTAACAACAACCGTGCAACAAATCTCACGTTGTAAGCTGGTGTAGCTCTCTTCAGAGAAATGACGCAAACACAGCACCATGTTGGGGATATACTAATGAATAGGTTTGACATTAATAACTAAACTGACATTTTCAATTTACTATAACCTCCTATGTGAAGCTGCTTTGACACAATCTACATTGTAAAAGCGCTATACAAATAAAGGTGAATTGAAAAAAATTGAATTGAATATAATTCTCAGGTATTTTACCAAAAAAAACTCAACCACTCCAGGTAGAGAAAAGAGGTTTCCAGGTAGGGAAAATAACACAGCTTTTCCCTCGCATCCCTTCCCTGATTTAACCGGAATGCCGATAAAATCAGTAAAGTTAGCAATAGATTCGCAGATTCGTGTTTTCCGGATCAAAAACCCATGACTGAAACATTGTTCCTACACAAATAGCACCTCTTTTCAACCGTCGCAATGTATACAATCACCTACAACCTTATTTTCCTAAAAATTAGCTTTGCCTATGCGCGGGACGCATTATATTAAACTGTATGCGCAGGCGGCAGAGACCGATCCTTAGGGACCGTCTACAAAGAGCAAAACGCGAAAACCAATACTACAAAAGCTCCCATACTTCTCTCTAAATCTTTATACTGCCATCAAACTCAGATCACACGTCACTGCTGTCCTGCTGGTTATACTACAACACTTATTGCGATACAGTGCTCGTTGTCATCCACTTTTTCTTCATGTCTGTGGGCGGGGCCGGGGAGTTCAATTTTCCCAGGGTCTGCGCGCGCAACTAGTGGGCGGGGCTTATGTTTCGCGTTGACGTCAAGCCGAAACGGCTAAAGACTCGTTCTAATAACGATTCATTTAAACAACAATGAGTCGACTCTTTTATATATGAATCAATCATTTTAAACACTTTGCACTTTCAGATTTAAGCCTTAGCTGGACATTTCACTTTACTTAGAGCTGTGTTACACACTGCACAGAAGGTCATTTTCAAAAATCCATAAGATTGGCTCTTTAAAAAGCAATTCCCAGTTTAGTGTATAGATATATTTTGAGCCTTGACCCAGTACCATAACAGGAGTATGAAAATAATCATGCTTTTTAACATGCATGATGACATTTTGTGTTTGTTTTACTCAACGCATGTTCACAAAGTGGTCTTCCCACACTGACTCACTGTTTCCAGTCCTTATGCATTAGTAAGTTGGCAGGAATGTCACTGCCTCCACTTCTCTCGTCTGTTTACCTTCTCCGGAACTGACAGCATTTGAAAATGTCCCAAAGATACCAAACGTTTAAACATTAGCTTTGGCTCAGGAACAGTTCAAGTTTGAATCTGACTGATCGAGACCCATTTTGACAAATATGTTCAAGCTTTCGGGCCTTATTTGGCATGCTGAAGATCAACATGGCTTGTTGAGGAGAGATATTATATTATTATTATTTTTTTTGTTACTGAATATTAAATGAATATTACTAAATTAGGCAATTGAAGAGTTCAGATTCAAAAGCTATTAAATGGAACCTCTAATGGAACCTCAAAAATGAGATTACAATTATGTGAATCTTTAGTAAATATGAAGATCAAATAATTTTATGGAGGCTTAGTTCACACAAAAATGAAAATTCTGTCTTCATTTACTTAACCTTGAGCAGTTTGATAAGATATTTTGAAAAATGGTGGAAATCGGTAAGCATTGACATCCAGAGTATGAAAATCAAAGTAATTACTATGGAAGTCAGTGGTTGCCAGTTTCCAGCATTCTTCAAAATATCTTTTTTTTTGTGTTCAACAGATCAAAATAAGTCATACTGGTTTGAAACAAGTCTGAGGAAATGATGGCAGAATTTTTATTTTTTGGTGAACTATCCATGTAATACAATATTATCATGAAAGTATACAATTATACTATACAATGTGCTTTATTCAGTGTTAAATGCTAACAATGTGAGTTTACATGCCATTTATTGCCATCCTACTGAAAGCCGCAGCAGATAGTTCACCTCAGATCTTGAAAATAAAATTAAACTAAACATTAAACTCATGTGACTGATTCAGCATGTACATTTAATAATGCTAAAGATGGTTAATATGTATTAAATAGATTATAAACCTTACTGTTTCATGAGTGACTGTAAGTTTTTGTGCTTCAGAATGGCTGTATTTAAATTTCTGTCGTGTTTCGTCTGGTGCAAACAGCCAAATTGCTTATCACTGCGTATCCCGTCACGAAGTGTGTTGTTAGGACACGGGGTTACAATGTAACCTGCTCACCTAATGTTCATTCGTTCATTCATTTTCTTTTTGGCTTAGTCCCTTTATTAATTCGGGGTCGCCACAGCGAAATGAACCGCAACTTTATCCAGCATCTGTTTTACACAGCGGATGCCCTTTCAGCTGCAAACCATCTCTGGGAAACATCCATACACACTCATTCACACACATACACTACGGACAATTTAGCCTACCCAATTCACCTGTACCACATGTCTTTGGACTGTGGGGGAAACCGGAGCACCCGGAGGAAACCCACGCGAACACGGGGAGAACATGCAAACTCCACACAGAAACGCTAACTGACCCAGCCGAGTCTTGAACCAGCGACCTTCTTGCTGTGAGGCGACAGCACTACCTACTGCGCCACCATGTCGCCCCACCTAATGTTTACATTCGTAATATTTATATAATTTGCTAATTAATAACCTCATTTGGAACTGAATCTGTCTCATTTTGGAGTCTGCTACTGTCCACTGGAGGTCACATTTCGTTCATGAATGCATGCTTTCAGAGCCTTTCTGAACGAAATATGTGGTTTTCCACCAAGGCAACCCGCAACTGACAGCGGTCCATCATGGAAAACACATTTTCAAAGCAGAATATCTGTCTTTCATTGAAACCGTTAAAACAATCATTTCCACATTTCATCTTGATTAACAGTAAAAAAAAAACGTGGCTTTGATGCAAAAACAAAATCTGAATAGTAAAAAACTACTGGCTAATGTGACATTTCTGTGGAAAATCAAACATTTTGTACACTAACTAATAACCTTATTAATACCAATGCACTCGAAAAGTAAGTGAACAAAATAAAAAACCTTTATTAACATGGCTATTAATAACAAAAACAGCAATATGAGGAGCACCGACACATCGACGCAGAAACACTTTTTGTTTAATTATTACCTGATTGAATTATTAAATCATTGAACCTAATTATTTTCCCAGAGAAGGGTTGCGGCTGGAAGGGCATCCGCTGCGTAAAAAATATGCTGGATAAGTTGGCGGTTGATTCCGCTGTGGCGACCCCGGATTAAAAAAGGGACTAAGCCGACAAGAAAATGAATGAATGAATGAACCTAATCATATAAGAAGCTAATAAAAAAAGAAGTCTCTCGTTTTTAGATTGTTTTGAATCTGCACTCATTATTGAAAATGCATAAAACCTGGACAAACTTCATATTCAGTGTGTTTTGCTCTTCAGGGGATGCATATGAGGAGCCCAGGCTGACCTGTTGGTATGGAGAGTTGCCATATACATATTCAAGATCTACTATGGAAGCAAACGCTCAGGTATTGTGTCTTTTCATAATGCTACATTTATATACGATCTCATGTTTTTATGTTAGCAAAAACTGATGTCTCTCTTTACTTCTGTTTTTTTTTTTTTTTTTTAATTGGCTTCCAGTTCTGAATAATCACATATTTATATAAAAACCACATGATTTTAGCTAATTGTTCAAGTCTACATTTTTTCCCCTAAATCACTGTTTAAACTGCAATTTGCCGTTTTTATTTGAGATTAAAAATCAGCAGATTTTATTAAACATTTTTATTTAAGATTAATTGTTTAGCACAACAATGCAGTTGTGATATTGGTTGTTATTGGAGATTTTTTTAAAGATTGTTTTATTTTATTTACGTTTTTATTAAAGTTAATCATATAAAAC
Source organism: Danio albolineatus (assembly GCA_903798035.1). Taxonomy (NCBI): domain Eukaryota; kingdom Metazoa; phylum Chordata; class Actinopteri; order Cypriniformes; family Danionidae; genus Danio; species Danio albolineatus. Next base: position 2,716,889 of record CAIGQQ010004470.1, read on the forward strand.
ACTAACAATTTAATAACTGCTGTTTAAGTATTCAAGTACTTCACCAGTTCATTCTGCTATGTTTATATTTTGTCTTATTATAAAACAAATGTGTGCACTGTGCACCAGAACAGCCCGACACAGAAACAGTTTCTTCCCTCAGGCAATGCATCTCACGAACACTTTATGATAGTAATTGTGAAACAAACATCCCTACTTTTTATACATATATACACTTATTTATTTAACAACATACTTTACATGGCAATTTGCACATAAGAGCTGCACATCTAACGATGTATATAGGAATATACCAGTACGTACGCTTGTGATTTTGTATATTTGCAGTCGCTACTTACTTCTATGTTTCAAAATACATTTATTATCTGTTTTTTGTCCTGTCTCTGTAATTCTGTTGCACTGTAGAAGCTCTGTCATGAAAACAAATTCCTTGTATTTGTGAACATACCTGGTGATAAAGCTCTTTCTGATTCTAATAAAATGTAAGCATCTTTTTTGTTTCTCTTTTATGTCGTCTTTCTACAGTGGCATCCTGTTCTCTCTACTCTGCATTTGGCTGTTGAGCAGAAAAGTGGCCACAAGTTTAACTCATTGCTGTGTAATCTGTACCGAGACGGTAAAGACAGCATTGGTTGGCACAGTGACAGTGAGCCGTCTTTAGGACCCGAGCCCATCATCGCCTCTCTGAGTCTGGGAGACACTAGAGTGTTCAGCCTCCGAAAGCAGCCACTCCCTGTATGTCTTTTTTCTTTTTTATGTTAGGGGTTTAATTATATGTATTTCAGTGTTTACGATAATGATGCACAATATATTTTGGCTGCAAACGAAATGGCAATATGTCTTGCAACAGTTTTGAGGTAGAAAGTTTTAAGAGTTTGTAAATAAAAAAATAAAGCGATGAAGCATCAACATGACCATGAATGTTAAAAAAACTAATAATTTCACTATTATAACTGTCCAAGTGCTGCTGTTCTTTTTCTAATAATAATTATTGTTATAGTTATGATTATTATTCAAAATAGTCATTTATTTTGCAACAAAATTTATATCCAAAATAATAATTATTGTTAAAATATATAAATATCTTGAATAATAATCATAACTATAACAATAATTATTATTAGA
>CAIGQQ010004470.1:2733013-2745991 GCA_903798035.1 Danio albolineatus
ATCCATTTAACGTGCACTTACCTCTGTCTCCTGTCCGCTTCATAACAAATGTATTATCAAGCAACAATTCTGGAGAGTTCTGCTACTAATGTTAGCTTGGAAATGAAAGCATCCATAAAAATCCATAGAATTTAAGGTAAGAATACAGCAGTTGTTGCCGGAATGGGTGACACGGTGGCTGAGTGATTAGCACTGTCACCTCACAGCCAGAAGGTCACTGGTTTGAGTCCCAGCTAGGCCAGTTGGCATTTCTGTTTAGAGTTTGCATGTTCTCCCCTTGTTCGCGTGGGATTCTTCCGGGTGCTCCAGTTTCCCCCACAGTCAAAGACATGCAGGTGTAGGTGAATGGAATAAACTAAATTGGCCACAGTGTATGATTGTGTATGAATGTTTCTGGTTGCAGCTTGAAGGGCATCCGCTATGTAAACCATAGGCTGGATAAGTTGGCGGTTCATGCCGCTGCTGTGACCCCTGATGAATAAAGGGACTAAACTGAAGGAAAATGAAAATGAGTGGTTGCTGGAATTTCACCTTTTTTAATTTTTTTTATTCACTGTAAATTAGCGTATTTTGTACATTTTATACCATACATCAATGAAGTACTAACATCTACGCAAGTTTGTTGTGTTTTTACGGTCTGTGATACATATAAAAACACAACCACAAGCATGTGAATGAGAAAATCATATGATGAACCAAAGCTCACAAACAACTCACAAACATCCTTTCCTACATGCAGAAAAACATAATATATAAAGGGCTCAGCGTCATTCACACAACCACTAAACGCCATCATGGTAACACGCATAAAATTAAAGTAATGCAATAAACATCATTCATTAACATTAGAAGAAAAATAAAACTCTAATGTGCATAATTCAAGAGTAAAAAAACTCACGGTAATGTCAACAAAAAAAGAATAAAAAGTTAAGTGTCATGCAGGGAATTTTGGGAAAGTGAATTTACAAAAAGGGAACTTGCTGTTAAACAGGTGATGAATTTTTACTGTAGCCTCTTTACAGTTGATCATTTTTTTAACAGTAAAGTTAATCTCTTTATAAGTTGGCCTTATTAACAGTACTGATGTTTAATAATATTCTTTTTTTGACAGCACCAGGTGGCAAAGGAGTACCACGATCGCGGGCCACGAATAAACCTCACTTTCCGCACCATATATCCAGAACCAGAGCGACGCGGTGGGAGATTTGTGAGATGATTGCTGGGAGAAGAAATCAGAAGAGGTCTGTGATTGAGACACACAACCGTTAAACACACCTTTTTGTTCTGTTTATATATTTATTAAAAGGTGAATGTTCACGTTCCTGTAAATAAATAGCTTGGCTATAATAGCATTATTATAATTTTCTCACAGCAGTTGTTCACAAAATTGCTTTTGTTATCAAAAACATTTACAAGTATGACTTGTTTACGACTTTTGGAGAATATACGTCAGATGAACAGTGCCTTGTGGCCCATATTTCAGTTATAGTCCACCAAAGGCAGTTTTTATGGATCATTTGTTGTCTAAATGTTGCATGTTCTGCAATTTGTTTTCATTTATAGCTTGTAGTAAATAAACCTTAATTACAAACATTTGTTCAATGCTATTATGGGGTTTGTTAGTACCGCTCAGAAGGGTTTTTTTTTTGTTAAGAAATCTTAATTATTTTCTGCTCTTATTTAATTAAAATAATGTAAACTGCATCCTTGCTTTATAAACAATTAATTGAAAATAAAAAAGAAATCATTAGCTTAGTGTATGTGCATTCGTTCCTTGCTGAAGTTACAATCTTGAAATTGTGTTCACATACTTGTTACAATTTAGGGCTGAGTAATTTTACATTTTAACTCGATTACGATTAATGAACAATTATTTTATTTATTTATTTGATTAATTTTCTTCCCCTTATAGTTCACTAACAGGTTTTGTACAGTAAATATGCGCAAGTTTGAATGAAAGGTGCATTTTAAAATAATTAAATAAAACACACACTATCTACTATTTATGATTATTTATTGAGCATCAACTTTAAACAACTGAAATTAAAACACACACTGCCTAAAACCAATAGTCACTTTTTTCTTATGAAAAAGAGAAAATAATTTTGGAAACAAAATAAAATAAATAGTTTCTATATTAATTTTACTAATACATTTCATATGAAAAATTCGAGAATGAGCAGTATCTCTTCTAAATAGGATAAGTCTTGTATATCCTGTAAATAATATTTTAAACAGTGCATTTCTTGCATCTTTTGTGAACAAATATTTAAATGTAAATAATCATTTTGATGTAATTGAAAATATGCTGTCTCAAGGCATCTCTGGTACAGCTTCCAATCATCATCAATGTAGTGCAAAATAAGACTCAAAGTGGGTCCATTGTCCTACTTGACCAGAGATCAGATGTGGTGGCAAAGTGTGGTTGAAAAGACTTTAAAGGCTGATTTATACTTCTGCGTCGAGTGATCGGCATGACCCATGGCGCCTGCCTTGTGTTGCTCTGCCGTAACACGTCTAGGTAACACTAACTAGCTGGCAGGGGGCTTTTTATGTTCCTCTGTGTCGAGTTTCTTCTTGGGGGTTTCATCTTGTTTATTCTGAGTGCTGCCCTAATGTACAAGAAACTCAAACTCGCTCATTCAGAGGCGGGAACTGATGGAAGTGCAACAACTTTAATCATAATGTAAACACAAAACAAAAGTTTCCATATGGAGCTACTTCACAGGACTAGACACTTGCAAACACTCGTTCCAATGGGCTCGCTGCTCTCCTGCAGCTTTCAGCACCGCCTATGCTCATCACCACCACCAAACTGACCAATCACAGAGCTTGAGCTACACATATGCGATAGCGTGATGGCTGCGCTGGACAATAAGCATGCACTTGATGCAGAAGTATAAATCAGTCTTAACAGAGCGGGGTCATGTAACTCCACATGCGGTTCGGAAATTAATCGAAAAATATCACGCTTGAAAAATCTGATCAATTATAGATTCTGAATGTCGATTTCGATTATTTTTAATTAATCTCCTAGCCCTATTACAACTTTTAATTACATTGTGCACATTTGTTATTTAATGTTTATTGTAGATAAATACATACAGTAAGTTGTTTCATTTACCTGCAACATTTCAACCATAAATGAGTTTTAAATGTTTTCTAGTTTTCTTATTTTTAGTGAGTCAGTTTACAGGGTTCATGCGTATTTCATCTGACATCTGTCAAGGGAACATAGTAAGCGTTGATTATTTTGAAAATAGGACAGGCAGTAAGAATGAGTAAGCAGTTTTGTAAAGCAGGCACACTAACTGTTGTGATTTCAGCGGTTGTCTTAGACAACACAAGATTGAAAATTTCGATATTGTTGTAGTGTTTAGTAATTAAATGAAAAGAGACTTTTATTTACCACAGATGCTTTTATGTTAAGTCACAAGTTGTGCATTGACCAATCCCATGCTGTTTTGTCATCACGCGGAAAGTTAGTTGACTGTTGTGTGTAATTTTTAGTTCAGTTGTATGCTTGCAGGTTCCAGTGTGGATGGTTAAGAAACCCCTCTCCACTGGGGGAGAGCGTTATCCCGCTGCTGTTATTTAAGTAAAAGTTTTGCATGGATTTCAGTTGTTGTGTATATTTTCGCGCCTCCAGCAACACTTAATACACAAATAGTGTCATAGGATAAAAGCACAACAATATGTGCCTCCCCTGCCATCCAAAGCCACGCGTCCTGAAACGCGAACGTGCACCATAAAGAATACAGCAGACAAACCACTAGTGTCACGGTTCAGGGATCTGTTTGTCTGTGTATACTTGTGGCTGTACCTGTGTTGGCGTGAGTGTTGTTTGACTGTCTGTTTACTTTCCCCGTCAGCTGTGTGGTCACGTGGAGGACATCATCCAATCGGCTGATTAGCAACTACAGCTGTTTGTCATTACCTCTGCTATTTAAGCCTGTGTTCATGTCTCGTCTTTTGTCAGTTCGTTATGTGCAATCTGTGGTTGTGTTTGTCAGGCTCCCTGCGTGTTATGCTGGTGGTGAGTGCTATGAACATCTCTCCGTTGTGGAAGTTATCTTCTATGACTATCGGCTTCCCGAACAGTGTCATGTGATCGTTATGTTTCGTTTGTGACTGCTAATTCCTGGCTACTGTATGAAGGTTTCATCAGCTGTTTAGCTGCATCGTCTCTTCTAGTAGATACTCCTGTGTTCTTCACCACCGCATTCACGAACTCTGTTATTTTGAACCTTGTAAACAATCTTGACATTAAACTTCTGATTATTTTTACTCTCGCACTTGGGTCTCTCTGTTGTATCGTGACAACTAGTTCATGTCATTCGCCAGCTAGAAATGTAGTTAGTGGTTGGCTGGCGGCGTGCGGGAATTACACTTATTACTAAGCCATACTTACAAGCTAGCATTCAAGCATTCAGACCCAATATTCAAAGTAGCATGATGATCAATATAGGGAGTGTGCCACAGATTGTCATTGTTCAAAAATTACCCAATGTGATGTGAATATAAAACCAACTCCACCTCAGTAAAGCAGGCTAGGCGGAATAGCGCTATTTACTTATCTTTTGTTGTTGAACTAAATAAAACTACATTATCAATGCTGTAAAATGTATGAAACTGAAAATAGTCACATCAGTCTTTCACCGGAGGATCTCAGTGGCTGAAGAACACTTCTGTGCATATAACCCATTGGTAAAACAAGAAAATCTACATCAGCTTTGTGTGACTAAAACAGTTTTAAAACATAACATTACCTGTCTAAAAGAAATACTTCAGCCGTGGTGTCATCCTTCCTTCAGTGTGGAAAAGTAACTCCAAGATTGATTCAGGATTTGATTTTACCGCGACAATGATTGTCTCGAGTGCACATGAACACACGGGGTGCATGTGCAAATGGCAGAACTGCATGAAGAGATGTGCAGTGGTGCAGATCTACATTTGCTGACTGACAGTTTGGGCTACTTATCAGAATTATTTAATTGGATGAACATTTTTAGTCTTATGCCTTACCCACAATATAAAAAAAACATATAAATACATTTAAATAATTTACTTTAATCATTACTATTAAAATGTAAAGAGACTTTCAACCAGCACTACAAAAAATGTTTCTGAAGACAATCACCTACTGCACCATTAATATTAAACACCTCACTGTGAGACTGGCAACAGATGCCAGCATGTTATTCCTGACAATTCAGCATGTTTACTTACCAAAAACAAGCTCCACAGGTGTGACACACTTATTTGACAAAACCAGGCGAAGTGTCTGTTGATCTGTCAGTTGACCTTAACGAACAACTCACAATTACAACTATCCGTGTCGCTTTTGGTGTTAGGTCTTTGGTCCAAGATGTCTGTTTTTACAATTTGTAACTCACAGTTTGTTTTCTCTGTGCAGTTAGCTGGTAAAAATGCACTTCACTCCAAGCCTCATTATTGATGAGTCACAGTCGAGTCCTTGTGTTGCTGTTTAAGAGCTAAAAAGATTTTCTCTCTGTCCACCACCATCAACCTCTGAAGACCAGGACCATGTTAACTTGTGGCAGTTAGAAATACTATTGATGCTACCAATGATAATCCACTTGTTTCATTATATAACATGCAATTCTTGAGTCAGATTGCATATTCATTCTTTAAAGTTCACAGCACAACAGGTCAGATATGGGGCTGTTATGTCACATAACAGAAATATCCCTAAATATGGGAACAGCTTCAGACAATAGCAGACGTATTGGCAGGGCAGATATTATGCGGAAAATTTTAGAATGTTTAGAAACTGCAACCTGTAAATCTCTTGTTCCTACTTGTGACTTGCAGTGATTTGTCGGAGCTCTTTAATTTGAGTTACTTAGTGTTCCTTGCTGCTCGGTTGGCAATGCCGAGTTTCCCCATAAAGAGTGGCCTGCGCATGGAAATGGGGCTTCTGTTCTGGAATGCAGGGACTCGTGCTGTGTTATGGGATCACAGACTATTATTTTTCCACTACAATTAAGTTTGTTGTAAGTTTTATTCCCAGAGTGTGCAGGGGGATCGGTTAGAGTAAACAGCGTGTACAAGGTGAACTTTGTTTGGTGCGCAAGTGTACTTGGAGCTTTGTATGATTGAACCATTGAAGTCATATGGAATGTTTTGACAATGTTTTGGTTCCTTTTCTGGACTGTCTCAAGTCGAGACCATTGCTGTCTGTGAAGGATCAGAGAGCTCTTGGATTTCATCTAAAATAAATTGTGTTCCAAAATTGAAAAATGAAGGTCTCTGGTTTGGAACAACATACATTTTTTTTGTGTATGTGTGTGTCAGCCTTTTAAATTTGAATAAAATGTAACTCTTGTGCACTGTTCAAATTTACTACCCTTTTGTTATATATAGGATGAAAATATCCAGTAAATTAAACTCCTGTAAAAATGCATCAGATCATTTTTTTCAATTAGTTTTTGCATAAATCTGTTAATTAACCTCGGTCCTGATCAAAACTACTAATTGTTTTTGAACATTACAGGATTTTAACTCTTTATTTGCCACGTTCACAAATTATGTCACTGCTTTAGTGAAAAAAAAACACAAAAAAGGACGTCTTTTCAATATAAAAATAAATTGTGGACCATAACAACATTAGATTAGTAACAACATTGGCTTTGATGCGTTGTTAGATTTTCATTTTTTCTCCCTAATTTACTGTTGGTGGCTGTTTTTGCCCTATTGACTTTCATTATAACCACATTTGATGATGCATGAATTCACGGTCTTTGTTTTTATTTACTCCATGTAGTTCTGAGAGCTAAGATGCATATTTTTATTTTCTCAGACACATCAAGGTAAGTGCGCAAAGGTCACTCACAGACACACATAAACACAATTTAATTTGCTGTTATACTCCATATAAAATCCACAGGCTTATCTAAAGGGTTAATGGTGCCAACTGATGATCAACTGTAAAAATGTCAAATATTACCTTTTCCCAACAGGAAAAACCACGCACAATCAAAAATGCATGATTATTTGGGTGTCATGGATTTGTAATTTTAAAAAAAAGTTGTTATAATGGGGCAAAAATAGCCACCAACAGAAAATTAGGGAGAAAATTGATCAAAATAATGCATCAAAGGCAATGTTATTACACATGTCCAAGACTGTGATAAAAAGATTACTTTTTATTTTAAAAAATAATTCATTTTGTGGGAGTTTTTTTTCCACTAAATCAGTGACATCATTTATGAATTTGCCAATTAAAGAGTTAAAATCCTGTAATTTTCTAAACAATTTAGTAGTTCTTATCACGACTGAGGTTGATTAAAAAAAATGATTTATGCAAAAAAAAAGAGAAAAATATCAATCTGATGTTTGATTTACTGTTTTGATCCCTAACATAACAAAAGGGTAGTCAATTTAGTAAGTAAAAAAAAAAACAGTGTATTGTTAGGTTCTTTAAAAACATTCGAAGCATTTTCTCAAAATATGTGTGAAAATAAGATTTGTCACCAAAAATCATTCTGCTAGCTGAAACACAGAAAACATTCATTTATTCATTTTCTTTTCGGCTTAGTCCCTTTATTAATCCAGGGTCGCCTCAGCGGAATGAACCACCAACCCATCTCCTGCAAACATCCATACACACTCATTCACACTCATACACTACGGACAATTTGGCTTACCCAATTCACCTGTACCGCATATCTTTGGACTGTGGGGGGAACCGGAGCACCCAGAGGAAACCCACGCGAACATGGGGTAAACATGCAAACTCCACACAGAAACGCCAACTGACTCAGCCAAGGCTCGAACCAGCGACCTTCTTGCTGTGAGGCAACAGCACTACTTACTGCGCCACCGTTTCGCCCACACAGAAAACATTAAGGTCAAATTAAGACTCAAAATCACCCCAGAATGGATGAAAACATCCCCAACAGTACATAAGGGTTAAGAAGTCACGTTTCTTTAGAAGGCTTAGGCTAAATATCATTCATTCATTCATTCATTCATTTTCTTTTCGGCTTAGTCCCTTTATTAATCCGGGGTCGCCACAGCGGAATGAACCTGCCAACTTATCCAGCATTTGTATTACGCAGCGGATGCCCTTCCAGCCACAACCCATCTCTGGGAAACACATCCATACATTCTCATTCACACACACTACGGACAATTTAGCTTACCCAATTCACCTGTACCACATGTCTTTGGAATGTGGGGGAAACCGGAGCACCCGGAGGAAACCCAGTCAACCACGGGGAGAACATGCAAACTCCACACAGAAATGCCAACTGGCCCAGCCGGGGATCGAACCAGCGACCTTCTTGCTGTGAGGCGAACGTGCTAACCACTTGGCCACCGTGGCGCCCAATATCATTCATATGTACTTCTTTTACAAAGCTTTTTGTATCATTTGGCTTTCGTTTACATTTCGGACTTTCAATAGAAATACCGAAATCTCTTATGCTTCTATAATAAGATGTGTCATTCTTTGCTGAAACATCCCTCTAACATTGATTGATTTTCCAGATGGCACTCTTGGAAGCTTTCACAGTACTTCCAGCCATAGCATCCTTAAATAAAATTTTGGCATCATGTCTAAAATGCTTGCAGCATTATTCAGCAGCACTGCTATCATGATTGAAGGATCAGCAGGCAAAATAAAAGGCTCGTTTGGGAAGTCCAATGATCTTGTCTTTCCAGGATACTCCCTCTCTCACAGTAGCCTTTCAGTGGCCTTTTGTTCACAAGACCACACAGACTTATCAACACCTGTCTGAGAGCTGGAAACAGCTCCTGGTGTTCAACCGTCAGGATCTCCTTTCATGTTACATCACAGTCGTGCAAACCATGCCTCTCTGCACTTCTTTGTCATTTGAAATTGAACCGAGAGGAAGATATTTCACTACAATAAAAGATTTGAGGTGATGTGAAGCACGTTTTTTTTAATTGAAACATCTGTTAAAGGGAACATACATGTATGTTCCTTTTTAGGTGTCCTCTGCAAGCAGCAACATATGACGTGTCAACATCAACATACTGTAGCAGATGTAGTATGTCCAGATTCCATGGATTATACCCACACTCATACTGTATAGAACACTTTTTTTAACGACCTTAAAGTTTGTTCAATTTCAACAGCTCCATCAAGAAAACAGTAATGACGACTGCTCTTCGCACTTAGCATGTTGTCCATGCTAATAGTCCAGAGATTCTCACAAATCGGCGCAATGTGGTTCCTATGACATCATCGTAGGGCAGATGTCCTCAATGACTTTACTAAGCCACGAGGCTGTGTAGAGGAGGCATCATATTCAACTGTACATGCCTTGCAAAGTAGATCTGCAGGATTTTTTGCTGTGATTTTTGTTTGAATGAAGAATATTAGTGCCGCACAATGATTCAAAATGATTTTTCATATGCAAACTTCAGTGAATTCAAAAGTAGTGTATTGACCACTTTCATTTAGTTCTGGTATATGAATAAAAGTGCAATAACACTTTAAACAACTGGGGTGTTTTGAACAGCAGTATTTTCTTATTAAGTCTTACAAATATTTAATAAATTTTGATCTAAAAATGTAAGTAATGAAATTAAAGCTAACACCGAAGCTATTTGGCACTGCCAGAGTATTTAGTGATAACATCAATAGTTCTCAGTTTCTGTCTTTGCACCACAGTGTTCTCAGATAACCAGCTTGATGATCAGCTCTCCCTATTTGCCTGATCATGGGAAATATTTGCTTATTTTACTTTTTTATATATTTACACATTTCAGTTATAAAGTAGATCAAATGACCTGTCAAACACAGAGAAGCCAAACTTTGCACTGGATATTTTCTCTGTAAAGAAAACTAATATCAGAGCTGCAGCAAGGGCTTGTCAGTGGTAGTTCCTTGCACAGCGTGGCTGATGATTGCTTTGCACAAAGACATCACAGGCGCGAGTTCAAATTGGTGAAGAAAGTGGCACACCTCACATTTTCAGCATGTTTCAAACATGACGTATGAATGAGCACTAATAGTTGGTTCACACCAAACCTAGAATTAAGTGTTTGTGCTTGTAAGTAACATACAAAGTCAATGCAAACATACGAATAGAAGTAAATTACCTTCGCACAGACCAAATGATGAGTAATGGACTTGAAAAAATGATAATAAACCTGTTAATGCACAATAAAATAAACATCTGATTTAAATATGTTAATAATAACACGTTAACTTGCCCAGCCCTAGAGAATATATTCATTCGTTCATTTTCTTTCGGCTGAGTCCCTTGTTCATCAGATGGTACCACAGTGTATTGAACCGACAACTATTCTGGCATAGGTTTTACACAGCGGATGCCCTTCTTGCTGCAACCTAGTAATAGTAGCCTGGGTGTGAAATCATTGTAGGCAGTATAGCATTGAGCAAATCTGTAAATGAACTTTACGAAGTGAAGTAGTTAATGGAGTCCCATGTTAATGGAGAAGGGAGCAATGAACACTGTGTAGGGATCCTGTCAATCAGAATATGCAGAACGGTGCGTCATGAGGACTGGGTTTGAGAACCGTTGACGTATGATTTCTGAAATCATTTGTTCTGGGAAACCTGTTTTGTTTATTATTTCTCTCTTTTATTAGGATTAAATGAGCGTGTGGATTGTTATGATCATAGACTGGTTGTTTTCGCAGACTGCAGCCACACAACAGTGTACATGATTACAAAGTCCACAACTTTTGATTCTCCTTGGCCGGCCTCTGCTTGAACTTCATGAAGACACGTTTCCACTCCTGATTCCCCGATCACAGATCTGTTTCACGAGTCTAGACACATACAGCTAACAACCACATGCACAGCATCGGCACAAATCCATTAGACACTTCAGTGTTGTGTCTGTTAATGTCGAGTCCTGTGCTCTGGCCCTGGTTTTTTCATTCCCAACAATACTAAGACCCAGGCCTTCGCCTGTTTTAGGGGAAAACTCCTCCTTTTCCCAGCAGATCTCTGGATGAAAAACAACATCCCTTCCAAGTACATTGCACTCGCCATGGCACATCAAGATCAGGATAAAATTTACTCCCAGAATACAGCATGTAACCCAGCTTATTAATTATTTCTTTGATTACTTACAGGAAGCTGGATTAAATTTAGCTTTGTGGAATACATTTTTAGCCCCTGATGTTATCTTATTTGAAATATATCTGATTTGTGACTGTATTTATGCAGAATATCATTATAAATATCATTACAATTTTATTTTTAATATTCTGACTTTTTATCAGTATCTCTGATATTTGTTTACGCTGTGAAAATGTTTGTTAATTGAACGTTTCCAGTATTTTTTTTCATTCACTGGTGTTTGCTAAGTAATTTTTTTAAGAATTGGAATTGTTTTACTGAACCTTGATCTCTTTTCCAAGGACCTTTGATATTGAAAGTTTTTAAAGTAACTTTTATTAATATATTGTTATTTATTGTTTCAAACTACTTTGTAAATCTTTTCATCATCAAAAGTTGTAAAAGCAGAGATTAGGGTAAAGCAAAATGAAATGTAAACACCCATGACATGTTTCACAAAACACAAGAAACTGCTAATCATGAATTATTTTTTTTTACAGTTTAGAGTAAAATTGGATTTTTATGTAATTGCCTTTACCATTATGTAATTTTCACTTAGCCTTTAAAGACTGATATTTTTATTAGTGGTTAAAAATGAATAACTATTTTTCAAACAATGATTTTTTTATTGTTTTATGTATGTAGACAAAATAGTAGAGTTTAAATAGAAATCATTGGTTTATCAGTTATTGACGATGAGATGATGATACATTTTGTAATGTATGTGTCTAGTGTTTAAGATAACTTGTAAAAAAAAAAAGTCAAAATAGCGGTAAAATAATGTACACTACCTGACAAAAGTCTTGTCGTCAATCCCAGTTGTAAGAGCAACAAATAATAACTTGACTTCTAGTTGATCATTTGGAAAAGTGGCAGAAGGTAGATTTTTCAGATGAATCATCTGTTGAACTGCATCCCAATCATCACAAATACTGCAGAAGACCTATTGGAACCCATATGGACCAAGATTCTCACAGAAATCAGTCAAGTTTGGTGAAGGAAAAATCATGGTTTGGGGTTACATTGAGTATGGGCCGTGCGAGAGATCTGCAGAGTGGATGGCAACATCAACAGCCTGAGGTATCAAGACATTTGTGCTGCCCATTACATTGTAAACTGCAGGAGAGGGCAAATTCTTCAGCAGGGTAGCGCTCCTTCTCATACTTCAGCCTCCACATCAAAGTTCCTGAAAGCAAAGAAGGTCAAGGTGCTCCAGGATTGGTAAGACCAGTCACCAGACATGAACATTGAGCATGTCTGAGGTAAGATGTAGGAGAAGGCATTGAAGATGAATCCAAAGAATCTTGATGAACTCTGGGAGTCCTGCAAGAACGCTTTCTTTGCCATTCCAGATGAGTTTATTAATAAGTTATTACAGTCATTGCAGAGATTTATGGATGCAGTTCTCTAAGCTCATGGGAGTCATACACAATATTAATTCTTTTTCTACTGCACCATGACTTTATTTTCTATACTGTACATTATTTCTGTTAAGTGACATGACTTTTGTTTAAAGTTAGACCTTACTCTTCTAAATAGATCATTAAAAATCAAGGCATGATCATATTTTATTTTGGTTTAATAAGTGTAATCTAGAGGCCTTTATCTTTCATATAAGCCACTTCTAATAACAAATGATCAACAAGAAGTCAAGTTATTATTTGTTGTTACTAAAACTCCTTGCGACAAGAGTTATCAGGTAGTGTATTGGGTGATCCATCATCACAATATTTTAAAGAATACTAGCGATCATACTAAATTGTATTACAGTATACTTTTTTAAGTCAAATTAATGGCTTAAATCTTGTAGTTTGAAGGATGTCAGCAAAGAACAAAAATGGAGAGTGTCACGGATTGGTCAGGCTCTCACGTCCCACAATCACAGCGATCAC
>CAIGQQ010004470.1:2755991-2787270 GCA_903798035.1 Danio albolineatus
CACATTTATTTATTACTTTATTTTATTAATTATATATTTTTTCATATTTCAAATCAAATTTAGGTCTTTTTAAAGTATTTTTATTGTATTGGTATAATAATTAAGCAATTTTGCTGTAAATTATTGTAAATACGAAAATGTATAACTGTAAAATTTGAAATTCTAATATACTTTCAGTTCACGGCAGTACTTTGGCTTATTTCTATATATGGTATTTTGATTCTACATATATTTTAGCCTATTGGAATTGTGAATAATAGGAATTGCAAATTAAATGCCTAACAACAACAACAACAAAATGTTCTTCATTTTAATTAATAATAAAGTTCAAAACATGTTAATGACCCTAAAATATTTATTTAATAAATGTTAAAATCAGTTTTTTTTTATGTGATGTTTACATGTTTATTAACAATGAAACATATTTCATTCTTTAATAAAATGCAAAAATCGTACAAGTTATAAAGTCTATGCACTCATTTTACGGCAGTATATTAGTTCTGGCCTAATTATATATATAGTATTTTTAATCTACATATATTTTTACTTTATTATTGTAATTGTTAAAAATGGGAATTCCAAATAAAATGCCTAAATTTTATTCAATAAAAAAATTACTTCAACTTCAATACAACTTCAAAAATAAAAAAAAAACAATTTCATTTTGATGTGATCTTAACAATAAAACTTGTTTCGTTATTTAATGAAATTAAAACCTTTTGTAAATGAAAAGTCTTAAAACGCTCAATTAAAGGTAAATAATGTCTAAAATACCTTCAGTTCACAGCAGTACTTTGGTACTGACTTGTATTTTTATTCTACATATATATATTTTTTATAAATCTATTTACAAATAAAATGGCCAGCGTTTATTCAATACAAATGTGATTCATTTTAATTAGCACAAAGTTTAACACAAAACATCTTTGTTGGTGGTTCATACTGCTGTGGCGACCCTCATGAATAAGAAACTAAGCAGTAGGAAAATGAATGAATGAATGAAAAAGTCTTGATAATTAAAAGTCTAATATACCTTCAGTTCACAGCAGGACTTATACAGTTTTTATTCTACATATATTTAACAATTTGTTTTACAAATAAAATGGCCTGTTCAAAAGCAGGCCTAAAATAAATAAAGTATTTTAATGTTGATGTAATCTTAACATATTTCATTAACGGTGACCCCCACACCACATGTTGCCTTCTAAACTATCTTTTGTTTATCTCTTCTCTGCCCATGACCTCTCACTCCCCATTTTTCTGTTCCCATCCATGCGTTTATTTCTCTCTGTTAGAGCTGCACGTATTTTCTTCTCTCCTTCCCCTCCCTCGCTCTCTCCGGCTGGCATTTATTTCAAGGATCTGATTCGGGGGGACTGGAATGACAGCCGGAACCGTGACTGTTCACAGTGGGTGGGTGGGTGGAGCCAGAGCCGTTTGGGGAGGGTGAAACGGTATAAAAGCCCAAGCTGGTTCATCCCTGTCACTTGCACGCTGTGAACGCACAGAACTACAGACAGAAGGAACCAAGAAACGCACCTTCTAGAAACACTCTTATTTGCTCTATAGAGTCTATCAAGAAGAACAAGGTTGATCTGGAGAATAGCAAAACCTCTCAGAATTCATCCCCCCAAGCCTTGGCATCCAAACCCATGGCCGCACGCCCAATGGAGACGGTGGGTTTCGCTGTTCTGCCCGCACACATCTTGGCATCGGCCATGGAGGAGTTTCCCCAACAGCTCCCCGTCCCCAAGTGTCTTGCTCGGGGTCGAAACCGTCCCCGGCGGCCTAGAGATGCCCGCTTCAAAACCCAGCCAGTGACTTTCGCAGAGATAGCTGAAGTGGAGGAGGAAGGAGCTTCGCCTCTGGAGGAAGAAAGAGCAAGACGGTCCTTCCTTCAGTCGCTGGAGAGTCTGAGGAGAAGCACACAGACCTTACAGCATGCAGGATCCACACAGAGCTGCCGCACCGCTTCTGCACAAGCCAGTCTGGACTCCAGTGACTCAGATTCAACACCGTGAGAGCCAAAAGAAGGAGGACGGGACTGGAATTCAATGTATTTCGCACATATCTTCCTGTTAAATTCCTCATTCACATCCATTAACCTGTTGTAGTCGCCTATTTTACATGCGCAGAGTAACACTTTTGCTCTTCTTTTGCAAGAGGACAGTTGTAGCATGTTGGAGGATTTCAGAAACTGCTTACTTAAATGCTCACGCAAATTCCTTTTTTTTTTCAGCATTGTATGAGACTTGAGGTCTCATTTATAACACACTTGACAAGAAAAAGAGGACGTACTGGGTCCGATTCCATTTTAATATATCTTGTGCCTGCTTATGATTGCTCAGTCAAATAAGTTTTCCACTGCTGGACAGAATGTATAATATGTATAATGTCGAATTTTGTTGTAATTCAATGCCGAGCTCATGAACAAATGGATAGCAGTGTATTTTTACAGACAAGGTTTTAAATCCTGATGTCCAAATCTGCCAGAGTGCTGAATTTACTAATGAAGTTGATGACGAGGAATAAATTATCGTGCTTTTACAAATGTATCTTATATTTATTCACAGATTATTTTGTTATAACATAGTGATTTTAGAGGATTGTTCTGTTGACACTGTGGACTTGTAAAGTCACTATCACTGTATGTCAGAAAATAAGGCTTTATACTTCAATTTGACTTTAATATCTTTGTTAATGTTTCATACTTTCTTTCGTAGTAATATAAATAAAGTTTATAACATTGGATTTAATGTCTCGTTTGTCTTTTATTGTGTGTTGATTTTAAGACCAATTGAACGTAGACACTTTTATAGAAATATGTAATTGTGCTAAAAGTGTGACAAATGCCCAAATATGATAAAAGAACACTGGGTAACACTTTACATCAACGGGGTGTTCGTAAGACTGTCATGAAACTTTTAAAATCATATATGACACGTAACATATGAATGCGATGTTATGCATGCTTATGACAACTGTGATCAAGTGTCATTTGCTTAGTTATGTCAATTTAAATGCAAAGATGACATTGTTTGAGACGTCTTTTTCATGACAATTTGACATTATCAAGACAACATGACCTGCCATAAATCTGCGATAAACTTGACTGTTATGAGGCCATTACAATTGGAAAGGACATAAAACAGATGAACATTTTGCCCATCATTTTTAATGTTGGCTTTGTTCTGTTTCTAGATGCTATGAGTAAGAAAATGGAATTAAAGTGAAACCCAAAGTTTGGTTATGACCGTATATTACATTAAGTTCTGTTAAAGGAGTCCTATTTTGCCTTTTCTTTTTTTGTATGTGCTTGTCAGTGTGCAGTGTATGTTTGATCATAAAAAAGTCTAAAAAGTATGTGTATATATATATATATATATATATATATATATATATATATATATATATATATATATACTGTAACTATATAAATATGTAGTTTCAAGAACTACAAAGAATGGCTTAATGAACTACAATGGTTGTTTTCCAGGGTTTTACTGATGTCAGTAAAATGGCCCGAATCCCACTTATAGTAATTAAAATCGTTTGGCAGTGGGATGAGGTAGAATAATAATAATGTCACCACTGTGATTTGCCTTGTGGTGTCTGTGCATATAAAGTTGAGAATACTTCTGACCAATATTCTCTCAATATGATTATATTGTGAAATATTTGAGATTCGGACTTAACCATAGATAACCATAGAGGACTTCTTGAGCTCTCCATGATCCTGGACCAGGCCGTATGCTGTGGTGGTCATGGAGGCGTGGAGAGCATGAGACTGATTCCTGACCTGCTCACACCTGCAGCTTCTGCATGATGGACGTCCAGTGTTCTCCAGCCTCCAGCACCTAGACTTCAGCTCTGTACAAGAAGTTTGGCCAGAGGAGAAATAGTTGTGCCCAACTGAGCCTAGTTTCTCTCAAGGTTTTTCTTCCTTCACTTCCATCAATTGGTGAAGTTTGTTCCTCACCACTGGCTTGCTTGGTTTGGGACTTGTGAAGCTGCGCATTGATGGATTTGCTCTTCAGTATTTGGAGTTTCAGCAGTGAAAATGAAACCACACTGAACTACACTGAACTTCAACTCTGAAAACTGGACTGACACAGTTTCAATTGATTAGAACTTTTATGTTAAGCTGCTTTGACACAATCTACATTGTAAAAGCGCTATACAAATAAAGATGAATTGAATTAAATTGAATATTCTGATGTTTGAATATGTCTAAGAACACATATTTTGTTGTTTAAAAATTCTTGGTAATGATCATATTAGTTGAAATATATGACGACTGATTTGCTGCACTGCACTGGAGATCTAAGCCAATAGGAGACTAATCAATAACAACACAGTTTTTTTTTAAAGGCAGGCCTTTATCAAACCCAGAATAAGGCAAGCAGTTTGTCCCCAGCTGGGGAGAAATGTATTGTAATAATGTACTAAGAAAGAATGTTCTAGTACAGCCTAAAAACAATATCAACCCTTTAAAAATGAGTAAAATAGGACCCCCTTAAACTTGTATGGCTTCTTTCACCAGTGATCACCCATTATCACAGATGACAGCACGTGTTTACATTTTGTCCTCATTCAAACAACAAAAACATGTTTCATCTGTCTCTCTCTGGACCTCCTCAATGTCTGATATCTATCAGCCAATACAGATGGCGTGTAAAAATAGCATCTCTCTGACTTGCCTTCTGATCTGGTTACATTATAGGAAATTAAGCCTCTCCGTGCAACTGGGTATTCTGCAGTGTTGTGAAAGACTATGACTCTAAAACTCTGAGTTTATTTGTGTTTTAAGGATTACTCTTTTACCTACTGAGTCAGTCTGCTTCATAGTTTCTGACTTGGCAGACAATGTTTCAGCTGATTATTATTAACAAGTGTACAGTATGTTTTTGTTCATTATTTTCATTCAATCCTGCTGATATGCAAAAAATGGTGACCATTTTAATGTAGGTTTCCCGCCTCTTCTGCTATTGGCCAGACAAATATCTAGCCCTGCCCCCTAACTCAAATGTGTTTACATACGCTCTGTTCATTTGGACCTTACAATACTTGACTGAAGTAATTGCAGTAAACTGATGGAACTAAAAACAAAGAAAATTCTAAAAGAAAAGAAAGCTATGACCAATAAAAATGTCTTTCTACATCATCTAAATTAGCAACTATTTTGATTAAACATGCAATTTGCACAATTTCGAGCTGTAAACTCACAAGTTCTCACAATTCAGAGCATGTGTTACCGTTTTAAAATGTTTTGATGTTGGAAAGGGTTTACTTAATCACTACACTGTAGTGCTGTGCAATAAATTGAAGGCAATTTTTCATTCACACTTTGTCAGTGAAGCCAGTTCTGGAATCAGCTGTAAATATCCAGCAGCTGCTTTCAGATGAAGCAGCTTTACCACACAGAGCTAAAGTTCACTTACAAGCTATGCAGAAATTTAATCAACGCGATTCTGAAATTGGGGCACCATGGTGGTGTAGTGGGTAGCACGATTGCCTCATAGCAAGAAAGTCGCTGGTTCAAGCCTCGGCTGGGTCAGTTGGCATTTCTGTGTAGAGTTTGCATGTTCTCCCCATGGTCGTGTGGGTTTCCTCCAGGTGCTCCGGTTTCCTTCACAAGTCCAAAGACATGTGGTATAGTGAATTGGGGAGGCTAAATTGTCTGAAGTGTATGAGTGTGAATGAGTGTGTATGGATGTTTCCCAGAGATGGGTTGCAGCTGGAAGGGCATCCGCTGCGTAAAACATATGCTGGATAAGTTGGGGGTTCGTTCCGCTGTGGCGACCCCAGATCAATAAAGGGACTAAGCCGAAAAGAAAATGAATGAATAAATGATTCTGAAATTGAAGATAATCATTCTGCGATTTGGCAGCTGTTTGCATCACTCAGTGGTCTGCTGCTAAATCTGGAAGCGCTTGAAAAAACACATTTAATAACATGTGTTTACTCTAAACTTTATATCAGGAGAGGCTTATGCTATTGCATATGTAAGCCATTCATCTATGTTAGACATACAGTATAAGGCCCTGTCATACACCCAGTGTAATAAGGCGCAAGAAGTGTAGGGTGTGATTTGTTGCTATTTTCAGACCAGCG
This sequence comes from Danio albolineatus, assembly GCA_903798035.1. Classification (NCBI taxonomy): domain Eukaryota; kingdom Metazoa; phylum Chordata; class Actinopteri; order Cypriniformes; family Danionidae; genus Danio; species Danio albolineatus. The sequence continues at coordinate 2,762,106 of CAIGQQ010004470.1, forward strand.
CAACTCTAATTTTCATGTTTTGCGCCATGTTGTTTAAATAACAAATCCATTTGCACCACTTTGTGGACTCATGGGTGTGCCGGTCTATAAAGGAGGTGCAGAGTGCAGTGCAGAGAACGTACTGTAAGTTATGCGCCTATGCAGGTCCGAACACTTACACATTGCTTAATACACAGAGGATGTACAAGAATAATCAAATATCTTTACATATGAAAAAAAAATTAAATGTTACAGAAATTATTTCCTACAAAAATATAAAAACCACTACCTCCATACCTTCTGCTTTTTCTTAGTGTGTTCATGACAGTTTGCATTTGTATAATGTTATTATTATGAGTAGTATTTATTATATGCACTTTTATATTTGTTTTAATAAAAACAAGTTTTGTCCACCTGTCGGTTTTTGAAGACTTATTTATCACCATATAAGGCATAAGAATAGGAAGTGTGTTTGGATATAGCTCAATTTTTTGACCACACTTCGTTAATATTGTTCATTTATTAGTTTGCTGGAAATTAGAACTGAATTTAGAAATAGGGCGATGCGGTGGTACAGTGGGTATCGCTGTCGCCTCACAGCAAGAAGTGTGGAGTTTGCATGTTCTCCCCGTTGTCACGTGGGTTTCCTCCGGGTGCTTCAGTTTCCCCCAAGTCCCCCAAGTTTTCCCCCAGTTTCAGTCCAAAGACGTGGTATAGGTAAATTGGGCAAGCTAAAATTGTCCATTGTGTATGTGTGTGAATGAGTGTGTATGGATGTTTTTCAGTGATTGGTTGCAGCTGGAAGGGTATCCTTTAGTGGAGTGCGTACAACACCGTTTCCTTATCCACAAAAATAAAGGAGTAAAGTAAAGAGAAATTAAAGAGGCTGAATGGTGGAGGCTTGTTCTTTATCCTCACACTGCAGATTCTTTGTTTAACTGTTTTCTCTCTAGTAAAGCATTCTGTTTTTCCTCATACAAAATCTGCCATGTAAATAGCAAATGCCCCATGGCACGACGAATCTGACTCTGAAAGGGAATGGGAGATGAGACTCTGATTGGTTTAATGCACACCAACAATCTGTCCTCTTTTGTCCCCCATAATCTTGTGTGCATTGCAATATTTTAAGCAAAACTGTGCTATGACTACCGGTAGAATGTGTAATCAATGAAGACACTACATTGGCAAGTGTTTCAGTTTCATTGTCCAACCCATGCAATTATGGACTTGCTGGACAAAGTTGGAATATTGCATAAAAACAATTGCAAATAAAATCACTGTTTCCATCAAATGAGTCAAAGAGAACAAAACCGTCACTTGCTGATTGCCACCAAATATCAAAAAAGAAAAACGGAATTTGCTGTGGTAGAACTGTGGTAGAACAACATTTGTCCTTATATAATGAATTAATTACACCTCACAAGACAAAGCTGTCGAAGTTTTGATTGTAGTTTATGCACATTTTTTTCTTATTGGATAATAATAATTTACCATATTAATATTCCAAAATGGACACAAACGTGTATACGCATATCACGCACGCATTGTTCATCAACTGCCTATTTGTGCATATGCTTAATAAAATAAATTGAATAATGATGTTACGTTTTTTGTTCTGCTTGCCTGTATGCCTTTGTATGACTCTCGGTGTGTCATTACCCTTTGATTTGCATTAAGTGAATCACCAAGAACCACATTTTCAGCTAAAAACCTTCCACTGAAGAAATAAAATTCACTTGCATCTCGGATGGCCTGCAGGGTGAGTAAATTATCAACAGATTTTCATTTCAGGGTGAGCCTAGGAAATATCCTTGTTCATCTCCCCTTTCTGCAGTCGAAGCGCCTCAGTAACCTACTTTGCGTGGTGTGGTTGCCATGGTGATTGTGAGGTCAATGAAATATGATGTTTTGAAACTGCTGGCAAAACAAACTTTGTTTATTTCCAACCAGACTGTCTCGTCTCCTCCTACCCGTTCTCTCTGTCTCCTAATTAATCTATTTACATTTCAGCCTTGCTGCTTTCATCAAAGCAAAATACACCCTTAATACAGTGCACATTATATATTTATTTCACCATTTCATAAACGTTAAAATACTGTAGAAACATGACGCTGCAGATTTATCTGACCATAGGAGTGCAACACAGTGAGTAATGTGCGCTGAACAAAACAGCCTTCAATTAAAAACATCATGTTCCCAGCAGGCATTTGGACTGGGACCACAGTTCTTGGTTATATAACAATTTGTTCTTATCGTTTATTCCTGGTCGAAAGAAGATCTGATGCGTCAAGGAAACCATCAGGAATAATAGATTCCTTCTAAGACTATTAAATGAGCACAACTGAATCGAACACATCCACATTGTGTTTACGTCTTCAGAACACAATATGTACGCCATCATTTTCTACGATGGCACCGTTGACCTGGCAAGAATAATTGAAGTGAGTGGGCTTGAAACGTGACTGAATCATTAGATGAAAAACACTGACTCATGTTTACAGACCAGCGTTTATTAAATGGATTGCAAGTGACAAGCTGAGCTGATGGGTATGAAAGATTAAATCCTCAGGGATATTTGTCTGTTTGCACAATATGTCTTTCAACAGAAGATTGTTAGCCAGATGATGGGGTAGCGATATAAACAATGGCTCTTTTACATTCATTTTATTGTTTATTCACCTCAGTTTTGCTTTTTGTCCTGCTTTGCAATACTAATCTGTTCAAGGCTGTCTGGTTTCAATCTCTAAAAGCACTGGTTTGTTGAATCTCTGACCTACATTCTCTTGAAGCAGAACCCTTTTGGGCTTTGGGTCAGAACCAAAAGGCTTATAACTGGAAGCACTGGGTTGTCCTTGTTTCTCCGATGGCTGTTTTTCTTGTTGAGCTGATGGTGATAAGTCTTGAAATGACTGAATGAGTACAGGGTAGCCTATTTACACACATTTCCTCAAAGCATCAATGAAGGCGGTTGGCAATTGATGACATGCATATAATTATTAATATATGGGTCAGCAGATCAATGCTGTGAGGGTGATGGATGGTTCAGTTTCAGAGTCGGAAATTAACGAGGGATGGTGGCAAAAAATGGCCTATATATTCAAGAAAAGGTGGCAAAAATGCTCATGTGCAATTAAATTCATACTGCTACTTTTGTTGTGATTAAAGTAAAATTGATAAACATTTTTTATAGAGTTTCACAGTTTTAAAACCAATCACACATTTATTAAAGTAAGAACGTTTTTCAAGATGCCTCAACATTGTGCAAAAATAGCCAAATTTCAATTTCTGAAGGAATAGGACAACTTTTCACAGGTGAGAGTTTTATGCATTCTGAGTATTACAATCTCCTACCACAGCTATGCTGATGACACTCAGATGTACTTAGATATACTATGAAATTAACAATTGGATGTGTCAAAGGTTTTTTCAGTTAAACAAAGAGAAAACTGTCATTGCATTTGGGAATAGAGATGAGGTTATCAAGGTGAATGTATACCTTGGCTCTAAGGGTCAAGCAACAAAAAATAAGGTCAAGACTCTTGGTGTGTTTCTAGAGTCAGATATGAGTTTCAGTAGTCATGTCACAGCAGTAACTAAATCAGCATACCATCTCAAAAACATTGCAAGAATTAGATGCTTCATTTCCTGTGAGGACTTGTTCATGCTTTTATCAGCAGCGGGGTGGATTACTGTAATGGACTCCTCACTGGCCTTCCCAAAAAAACAGTCTGACAGTTGCAGCTCTTCCAGAACGCTGTGGCCAGGATTCTGATCAGAACCAGAAAATCAGAGCAAATCACACCTGTCCTCAGTTCTTTGTCTCCCAGTTACAATCAGAATAGATTTTAAAGTATTACTACTGGTCTATAAATCACTAAATGGCCTAGGACCTATATACATTACAGATATGCTCACTGAATACAAAAGTAACTGATATCTTAGATCATTAGGATCAAATAACCTAATCTCCAAGGGTTTAGTCAAAGCAGGGTAAATCCACCTTCAGCCACTACGCCCCCTGCTGCTGGAATCGGCTTCCACAAATGATCTGACCTGCTCGATAAGGCACATTCAAATCAAGACTTAAAACACATCGGTTTAGCTGTGCCTTTACTGAATGAGCACTGTGCTGCATCTGACAGATCACACTATTATGTCTTTTCTTTTTCATTTTTTAAACCTGTTTTAACACATTTTAGTTTTTAAATTTTTTAATCACTTTTGTTGTTTGATTTTATTTTCTTATACCTGTCTTTTTATTGATGTTTATGTAAAGTACTTTGAATTACCACTGTGTATAAAATGTGCTATACAAATAATAGCACGTTCATGAGCGCTGTGTACTGATGTATACTCGAGATGCCTGTGTGACTTCCTCAAAGCAAATGTTTATCTGAGCCCAACCTGTGTGAAGAGCACGGTTCTCTTGTGAACGCTTCCCATATTGAAACCGAAGAGAAGAAACTGTCGAATAACTTTGTAAGAAGTCTACACAATGACATCATAAATATGCGGCCTCTGATTGGTGCTTTCTCAGTTATTTGCCTAAGCTTGAGATCAGAGCAGAAAATGTATTAATAATGAAGATGTACGGAATGGAGTATGGAAATAACAGACATATGGCATTGGTATATTTTGGAGCAAGTTAAAAATCATTGAAAATGTATACTGCACAATGCTAAGATTGGTATTATGTAATGGCAGTATAGTGTAGCCTACAGTGCACCATCATTTTTGCTTAAGAAAAGAGATTGCTTAAGAAAACGGGAATATGGAGCCTACAGCACATAATCATTATCAGTCTCAGTGCTGCAGGTGAAAATGCAGAAGAAGTTTAGAAGTAAAAACACACCTAAAGATGGTGTACTGGTGTTCACTAAAGTGTAAACTGAGACTCTTAAAGTTAAAGAAGAGCTGAAAAAATCTTGGGAGAATGAATAAACTGCACAAATAATAGTTGTTTTAGATGGATTACGGATGTCTACGCCAAGAAAATAAGACAAACTGTATTGTAAAAATACATTTACAAAAAAAAACATGATTTATGGAAATAACTAAAAAAATCCAAAATGCTACTGGAAATTAATCGACACATATATTGTTCATTAATTGAAAAAAATGTTGTGCTTAGTTTATACTATTAATAAATAGCCTTCTACTTATGCTCTTGACAGTTGCAACAAGGTTTTCAGTGTTATCAAGTTTTCCTAACATGTTTGAAATGAATTTTAAATTGAAAATGTTTATCAAAAACCATCTTGTGTGCTTGATTATGACTAGGAACTTATCTGGGCCTCCTTTTAATGCGCTGCTGACATTTCCATGTTGTGTACTGACACAGCGATAACCTAGTTTGAGAGTTTTGTATGTGCCAAAGCAAACACGTCTGCTCTCCAGTGGCTTGCTAGGGTGTATCTTTCCTATTTTATCCTGCCCTTTACCCTGTGAGTTACTGGCCAGAACAGGGGAAAATTTGGTGCCCCAGTGAAAAATGATCAGATCTGGAATCTCTGACCTACTTAATGTTAATTCGTTTAAATATTTGATTAAATGTTCACAAGTTTATTTCCAGCTTTAGTAAAGATTGTGAAATATTGTGATGGTTTTATGAAACTGTATCTCTCCAGATAGATGGATGGAGAATCATTAAAAGCAAAAGCAATCCATTATTATACATTTTTAAACAAAGTATCCCCAGATAGCATACGAATGTGAGCCAATTTAGGCAGTTTTGTGGCACTGATGGTATTTCTTCGGCCCAGTCAAAATGAATGTGAGCCTGAAGTGGCCCATCTGTACAATGGCAAAGGGGGGCCAAAGATTCAAATTTATATTTGGGCCATTTAGGGCAAAGATTTGGCATCTATGGAATAATGTAATCTGAATGTCAGCCTAATGTGGCCCATGTGGAAAATGATCAATTTGGCCCAAATGATGGAGGACAAATGTGGGCCACAGTTGGCAAAATTGTGGCATAGTCATTTAAGGGTAATCTGGGTCTAAACCAAAAGTGGCTCACATGTGTAAGTGCAAATGTGGCCCAGTTATCTTAAGACAAATGTGTGCCACTTTTGGTAAATATTTGGCACAGTAAGCTCTGGCTATTGTGACTGTGAGCCTAATGTGGCCCAGAGAAAATATGGCAAATGTGGCCCAGTTATCTTAAAATTTATGTGGGCCACTTTTGGCGAATATTTGGCGCAGGAAGCTATGGCTTATGTGGATTTAGGCCTATAGTGGCCCTGAGAAGATATGACAAATGTGGCCCAGTTATCTTAAAATATATGTGGGCCACTTTTGGCGATTATTCGGCACAGGAAGCTATGGCTAATTTGGATTTATATAGCGGCCCTGAGAAGATATGACAAATGTGGCCCAGTTATCTTAAAATATATGTGGGCCACTTTTGGCGAATATTCGGCACAGGAAGCTATGGCTAATGTGGATTTAAGCCTAAAGCGGCCCAGAGAAGATATGGCAAATGTGGCCCAGTTATCCTAAAACATATGTGGACCACATAGACTGAAGTCACCATCATGGAGAAAAGTGTTTGCTCTCGTTGGGTTCGCCTTGAACCTCTTAATATAAATTATCTTTATGACTGCTGTAACTTTGAAGAACTTTGCTTGAAAAGTTTATCCATTACAGCAAACAAGCCAAGCAAAAAAAAAAAAAAACAATCAAATTAAGTGAGGCACAACCTGTGATAAAATAATATAATTCTCATATGTCAACCAATGTTTAATCCATTATTAGAAGTAATATAATAATATGCTTGCACATACCACATAAATATGAAAATGTATAAGCTAAAAATATTCTGTGATTTAACCTCTGCTCACAGAGACATCAATAATCAGCGTATGAACCTCAACAACGGTGACAATAAACAAAATGAACAAAACTCACAAACATCACTAACAGGATACTAAATGGCTAATATGTGGTATTGCTTTGGCTTATTTGTGGCGCAGATCTGGCAATAAGGAGCGGACCGCCCTAGAGCCATCATTCCATTCAGTATGTGGTCCAGATGTAAGTGTCTGGAGTGGGCCAGATCTGGGCCAGAATAAAAGCAAACTGTGGCCCAGAATAGGGTCAGTTCTGGTTCATTTGGTTGAATTCTGGCTGATATGTGATATTGCTATGGCTTAATTGTGGCCCAGATCTGGCAAACAGGAGTGGACTGCCCAAGTGCCATCATTCCATGCGGTATGTGGGCCGGAACTGAGCCACATGAATTTTGCTAGCTGGGTCTAGATTAAAGAACTCTTATTCAGCTAAACTTTTCTACTTAACAGAATTAATGGTTAAATGTCTCAACTGTCAAAGATTATATATAGAGTGAGAGCTTCAGTTTAACCTAGATACTTACTGCATTATGCCTTTACAAGACATTGGAGAGAATATGTTTTGATAAATATTGCTGATTTGATGTGGTATAAAAGGTCAACATCTAAAAGTAAAAAGTAAACCAGTTTTCATTGTGATTTTGTTTTTACTAATACTAATGTACTTTTGACTTTTTATATGAGATTCAAATGGTAAAAAATGTGCTATTTTACAAGGCTCAAACTACAGTGTTACTGTGGTATTCGTGGTCATTTGTTGGTAAACAACTGATTGTTCTGACGTTCACATTTTTAAGCATTACATAAAACAGCTGTTTCATTTGTCCCTTTGACTTCGACTTCTGTCCAGTAGATGCCAGTAATACATAAACAAAACACTGCGTTCTACACCGGAGAAGAAGCTCTTTTTATTGATGTGACTGTGGACCAATCACTGAGCGAGAAGCTATTGACGTCTTTGTATTTTTTTTGTTGCTCGAACTAACTGGTCCAATCAGACGAAAAGAAATGAATGACGTTTTTAAAGTTCGTGCGCTCCAGCCAATCGCGTTTCGCAAATTCTGAAGCGCGAAGAGTTCAAGGCAAGCGAAAAAGACGATGGCTAACGGAAACCATGAAGTGTGACAAAACAACTTAGAAAAATGCTACTTTTACATGTATTCAGTTACTTTTAACCGTATATAAAGTCAGTCGTGGTTAATTTCAAACCGTTTCGGGTTGTTTTTCCTCAACAGCAACAAGAATCATGACTCATGTTGAGAATAATACAGTCCGTGTGTGTTCGCTGGCACCAGCTGCTTTTGAGATGCTGCTTGCTTAACGTTAGCGTTCAAATGACATTTTAAATAACGTGACGTCACTCTGTGGGGCAGTTTTTTATTTATAAAGTCTAAAGTTGTACATTTTCATCGCTGGAGACTATATTATTGTGCATGGCAGCTCTTTAAACACAGCTATGGCCTCTCAGAATGTAGTTTTTGCTATCGATGTGGATTATCGACTTATCGAAGGGACCAAAAACACGACTAATGCCTATCAAAACCACCTCAAACACTGGATACTAAGGGTCCTGCTCAGTTTGGGACACAAATATGGACTGGAAAAAGTTCGATGGGGGTATAAATTCTTCAATTCGAGGACTGTGAAAAGCGCAACACTTATAACCAGAGGATCTGATTTCAAGGAACTTCAGGAAAAGGTGTTCAGTGACTTTGAAGAAGAGGTCCATGTCAAATTCACGACTGAAGGAAAATCTCCTAGAAGTCGGGAAAAGTCTCATAAACTGAAACCTAGCCCGGCTTGTTGTGTTCAAAATGCCTTGAAAGAGATTCTTCTGGACTTCCAGTGGGACAGACCCGATTTAACATCACCCACCAAAGTGACGCTGAGACCACGAAGGTCGAGTAGAAGTGGCAGAAACATCTCAGTGCAGGACTATGACATGTTAAGTGTTGACAAAAATGTCCTTTTTGTCGTATCTGAATGTCCACGGTCCAAAGCAGAGTTGGAAGACTACTTGTCCATGCGTAGAGAAGACAGCAGACATCATAAAGACATAAATGAGCAGATGCTGCCCAAAGGTCTCATAGATATGCTTATGCAACGAAACGTTGTGCTTCATTGGGCTGATTCTGGTGTTTTCAAGGTAAATGGTCCTCATACAAAGGTCATTTTAAAAATTATGTTTTTTTTAACTTACACTTTACATTAGGGCTGCACGATATTGGAAAATAATATATATATATTATATTATATATATATATATATATATATATATATATTTGGAAAGAATACAAAGTTTTATGTAGATTGGGATGATTTGGTAGTGAGCAAATCTACATCAAATATACAAATTTTAAATTAATAAAAAAAGCAGAGATAAATGCAATAGGGCAAACTTACAAAATAAACAACTAGTGCTTTATGGTTTTCTGGTAGTCTTGACAATATTTGGATACAAAAATGTAAAATAATACTGTATAGTCTTCAATAGTTAAATAAAAACAATTAATCTTTAAATTACAAGCATTATAATTTTCTCGTAACAAGATGGGTTAAATTTGCTAGAGATACTTACAATATCGCAGGACACATAACACTTTAAAGTTTGCAATGAGTCCACTACAGTATTGTTTGAATTGTATTGAATTGTAGTATCTGGTCAACTATAATCCAGACTCAGCAGATCCTGCAGTGTGGCTATTGTGGATGTGCAGACTGCACTATTGATGCTGAAATAATATATTGTGTAGCCCTACTTTACACACAAGGATTTGGATCCACTTAAGGGTTGTTTAAGTTCTAATTTGTGACAGAACAATCCCTATTATTTAATTTTTTGATGACTATTTCTTTCTCTCTTTTTCTCTCTCTCTCTTTCTCTCTTTTTTTATTTAATTTTATTAAAATTTTTTAAACCAGGCTGATCATGTGGTGAAGGACTACACTGGCATAGAGACTCTGACGGAACTTCTTGGGCAGGTTGGTGGACAGGTGGTGCCAATGTTGTCTCCTTGTTTGCCACTGATGGACCAGCATCCTGAAATGAACTCTTCACTGGCTTTGGGAGTAGATGCATTTCCAATAGATTCCACAAATGGCTACCTTCACTTGTCTGAAAGAATGCAGCAGCAGTTGTTTCCTCCACTGGGAGCATCTTTTTCCTGGATTGCAGGTAAAAAAAAATTATGGTATTTTTGAATAGTATTTTTTTGTATTAATATGCATGTAATTATTCAATAATATTACCATATTCATTGTTTTTTTTACTTTACAGTTAAAAAAAATAGTAAAATAAAGAGGTTGTTCACCCAAAAATGAAAATTTAGTCATCCTCAGGATTTGTCAAATGTTGAGTTTTTTTTTTTCTTCTGTCGAACTCAAAAGAAAATATTTAGAAAGATGTTAAAAACTGGTAGCCATCCTAACAAATGCTGTCAGTCAATGGTTACCAGTTTCAAAGATTCTTCAGTGTAACTTCTTTTGTGTTCAACATAAGGAATAAACCCAAACAAGTGGAGGGTTAGAACAGTTTGCCATAATTTTTATTTTTGGCTTAAGTACAGCATTTAATTTAGCAAACACACACATTATACAAAAGGGGCAGTATAAACTTGTTTATTGTTTCTAAAACTTTACATAGTCTTCTCCCAAATTTTGATATTATATACTTTGATCTTTATGTCAAGAGACAAAAAACATTAAAGCAGTAAACTTTTATATGTAGTTTTTTTATTAGATTGTTGTATTTAATTTTTAGCAAGATACTTTTGTAAATTTTTACTTAGATTTAGAGTACAAATCGTGTAAAAGACTATTTACAAATCACAGTAGAACCACACAATGATAATTTGTTTGTTGTTTTAAACCTTTATGCTATGCTTCTATTTTTCAAACCACTACGTTTTGCCTATTTGTCAGCAAGAAGATTTGAGTAATTTCATATGTATAAAAATTTAGTCGGATCACTTATATAAAAACCCTTTTTTTAAATCCCTTTTTTCAAATAACTTTAATGTTGTTGTTTATTATCAATGTTTTCTTCTTAGTGATTTCTAATTTCTAAATCTTTTTTTGGCAGATGGGAGCAAGCATTCCTGTAACGTGACGTTGGAGCCAGTCTCTTACAGGCAGAGATTTTTGCGTGCTCCTGTGGATGTGATTCTCAAAGGTGTCCTGCAGACTTTGGACATCCAGTCCCTCTCACATTCAGCCACTGAGACCTGGATACTGCAGTGTCCAGATGCGGAACTGGGTCAGGAGGCTTTTCAGCATTTAAAGCAGTTGTCCAATGGAGGACATGCTATGGTAAAAGCACATCTGATATTCTGTTTTACATGAAGGTTCCAGCTAGGGGTGGGAATCTTTAGGGACTTCACCATCCGATTTCAAAACAATTCTTAATCCGCATTTTTCCTATTTCTTCTGCTGAAAATGTTCATCTTTACATTTTAACCAGAGTTTCTATGCTTTTGTTGAATGATTGAAATCTCTACACTGCCATTGTTAAAGAAAATATTGTATTAAAATGATTTTGAATTAAATAGATTTTAATGTAAAATATTAAGAACAATTATGAAGAACAAACAGTCATAATCCAAAAAAAGAGCATTACAGATTTTTGTTTGTTTAAAACATATGTACAGTAGGGCTGCATGATATTGGAAAAGCTGACATTGTGATGTACTTTCACCAGATCTGAATGGCTCTATGTGGAAATAATTCTTAATTTTAGATTGATTGGGATGATTTTGTAGTTTAGTGCGTCTGCATGAAATAAACCAAATCACTTGCATTAGCAAATACAGTGGAGCAATGATGCAAATTACATGCACAGATTTTTATGGTTTTCTGGGAGTCTAGCAGGCAAAATAAAAATAAACAAATGTAAAATATCACTGTATAGTCTACATCGTATAAATACAATTAATCTTTCTTAAAGGTAAAGCATTATAATTTTTTGCCTTAGTGTTTTAAACTGGCTTGAAATGCTCACAGACCTTAAAAACAAAGGCAAATGAGAAACATGTTGGTTAACATATATTAAAATTTTGCAGTGAATCCACAAATCACGTGTTTTCAACTGCAACTCAACATTGCAGATGGCCACATTGTGATATCGAGGCTGAAAAGATATATTGTGCAACACCAATGTACAGTCAAAATTATTAACCCTTATGTGAAATTGTAATTCAGCAGCCTATGTATGTGCGCCTATCAACGCTTTTATAAATTTTTTTTGCTGTTTAAAGCTCGTGCCAACATAAGCCCACATCATTGCAATCTAAGTTGAATATAGGGACCATTCTGAACTTTTGATAATCGACTCAGAATCATTAAAGAAAGAATTGAATTGCATCAAGTTTTTCTTTTCACCAACCCCTAGTTCCAGCTCTGAAGCATGATTGTCACATGCAGTGCTCTTATTTAATTTACACAAATAATCATAACTTACCATAGAGTTGCATTTACTACAAACTTTGCCAATCAGAGACACTGTTATTTTAGGCCTTTAGTCCATGACTATTTCTGGTATTTTGTTTGATCTGTAATGCTGGATTCAGACCTAATGTAAATTTAAGTATTTTTTTGCATACAGAGTCAATGCAATAGATGGCATGAATGACAGACTATGTGAGGTGCTATGTGGATTTGCTTCAATTTTGTCTCATGTGCAAATTCCAAAATTCAAACTCAAATCATGTTTAAGTAATCTCTGGAAAATTCATGTCAGGCTGATAGCACCCCACAAGCAAGTGATGCACATATTCAGTTTGCATTTGGTGTGAACCCAGCATAAGTGTTTATGTGCAAAGCTGAATGTGCGGCAGATTTATCATACATGACAGGTTGTTACCATAAAGCAAACATAATAAAATTCATTCTTTTCTACTGTACACAGCTAGCAGAAGTAAGTGAAGGAGGTCTGGTGTGTTCAGCGGTGCTGTTGGTGCTCTCATCCTGCACTGCTCAGCTCACTGTCCTTCAGCCTCTGCTTGCTCAGGAAGACCAGCTTTTGCCCGCAGATCTTGTTTCCTTGGACACCACAGACATTTCCAGTGACTTGCCTGATGTTGTCAGCAGTGTTCTCAATGTCATGTATGACATCATGGAGAATGATGACTGCTCAGGTGATATGATCTGAAATATTTTTTTTAAACTGTGCATTAAATATATGTGCAAATGGATCTTTACAATTTTCTTGTGGTTTCTAGATCACGAAAACATGCCTTTAGTTCCTGACTGGGCCAATCAGGAGCTGAAACAGCGGCCTTCTTCGAGGAATAATGGGATGGTAGAAGGGTGGTTTCCACTGTCTGACCAATCGGGAATCAGCTGCAACTTAATGGAATCAATGAGGTTTGGATTATTTCAGTCTAGATGTTTCAAACCTTTTTGCTTTTAAAGGGTTAAGTCATTCCAGATTCTGTCAGAACTGCATTGCATAAGTACTCAAAGATTTGTTTTACACCCACAGGCTCCTGCATGCAGCTCCTGAGGAAGAGGAGAAGGGAGAAGAGTACTCGGATACTCAGCAGGAGATCACCAGCAGTCTCTCAGAGTTCTATCAGAGCAGCACAGCTGGGTCCAGTGGTAGTCTCAGGTCCAAAAAACGTAAGTACAAATTGGATAAGGATATTGATGCACTGAAAACATTTTTGCTTTATTGCTTATTTTGTTAATGTGCATCTTATAAAAGCAATTGTTGCAAATGTGTTTGTGTTTATAATGATTTCTCTGCAATCTTCTTTTTTCAGGAGGCACACACTGCACACCAGTTAGACAGAAGATGAAGACCATGAGCCGTTCTCTACAGATGCTGAATTTTGCCCGCTTGAATGTGAAAGCTCAAAAGACCCAGGGTGATAGTGGCTCTGCTGGATTTGCAAAAGGGACTGAAAAGGGGGGAAAAAGAACCTCTGGGGATCGAACCAAGCCTGGCCACTTGCGTGAGTATAGATTTACTTATTTGAGGGGAAAAAATGCAGAAGCCATAAATTCTAATGTCCACAGATTAGTAACATTTTGTAGATGTTGATTGTGTACTGAATCTACTTTGCTTTACTTAGGGTTAGGGATTGGATTGATATGTTAAAACTATACTGTTTTTACTGTTTGCATTACATGTAATGAGAAAGCCTCCACGGGTCCCTTCTTCGTACCTCACTTAAACAATCTAAGATGATTTTGCAGATCCTGCTTCTTTAAATCTTGATAACTGACCTCTGGCTAATTTGGTTGTTCAAACAAGTTTGTGAATCAGATTAAAATGTCTGAATGAAAGACAGATCATTCAATCCTCAAAATCATGGGCACCAATGCAACGATTGGTCTACAGCACAGCAGACATCATCTGATTAGTTTTCAACCCATGTGAGCAAAATTACTTAAAATTCATAGTGAACTCTTTACTAAATGTCAAGTTTTATTGTCATTCCACTACATGTGCGGACATACAGCAGAATGAAATGTTGTGTCTCGCAGGACAACGGTGCTACATAAATTAATCAGAAGTACAAACGCAACACTGGACATAACAGCTATTTTAAAAAAATATGCATAGCTAACATATACTATAACATACTTAACTGTACACATAAAACAGGCTGTACAAGTACTTTTGCATGAGACTGAACAATGTTGTGCAGGATATTGTGCTAGAGAGGTAATAAAGGTGAAAATTGTGCAAAAGAGTTATTTAAGGTTGAAGCAATTCTATAATAATCCTTTATTATAGTAGGCCTATTCAAGTTTCTTAATCATGTGGCATAAGGCATAACTGGCTGTTTAAATACATTTTGCATCAATAAGCATTTTGATATTGGTGAAGGTGTCTGACTTTTGTGAAGCATCAAGTCACCTGCATATTAGCTGTCAAAACGTGTGCATAACTATAAAAAAATTGAATATTGTTCATGTCTATTATCATACAGAAATTGTACTAAAGTTGGACCTGTACAATATGCGTCTATATCTAAAGTTAATATGGATAAATGTTTACTGCTATGGCAGTTTTTGCACTTTTATTTTGGAGTGTAGATTACATACGTTTTATTTCTTATTTTTCCTTTACTTTTATTTGATAAACTACAGTTAACTATTTACCCCGGTGTATATAACCTATAGATTCCTACTGTAAGAAAATATCAGCATTTGGTACATACTTTCAGTATCACCTTTGCTTGAAATGACACCATCTAATCCTGTTTATATGAAATAAGCCTGCTCCCAAGCAGGTTTGAGCTACCAGACCTGTTGCTATGACAACAACTAATTTTTCATTGTCAAAGTTCTGAAGAACGAAACAATCATGTCAATTCGTCAATAACCAAATCCAGCTAATTGAGTAATCCATGTGCGAAGAATAGACGCCAGAGCTGTAATTCAGATATGATGATCAGCATTTAATTTGCTGTAAGCAGCAGGCCAATCACAAAGGTTTGGGCCTTCTGGAAAAGTCCTCAGAAAAGAAGGGTTCATAGCAGTGGTCACCAAAATTTTTAACTCAAGATCCCTAATCTCAGCCTTGTTGAATGAAAAGATATACCCCTCAAAAAACTGAAGGAAAAATAAAGCTACATTTTTCATTTGCATTTCCAACTTGATGCCCTTAATCTAACATTTTTGAAATTTATTAAAACTAAGGATTTCAATTTCAACAAAATCCTCTTATCGATTGTCATTGAAATTAACGATCAATTTATAAACCACCCAAGCCTTTTCCATTCACATAATTGCAGTTAATGATAGCTTAGTCCTTTTTAAACAATCCATTTATAAAACACATAATTTACAAATAATGGCAATTGAATAAACCGAATATGCAGTATAATCCTTGCATAATGATCATAGTGACATAAGCTAAGCAATCATTTTATATATAAACTATAAATATATGTATAAAAAACATCATTTTAAGTAATGAATTATTATATGTAAAAAATCTAAACTATTATGTAGTAGGCTACAAGCTAAATAAAGTCACCACATCAGAGCTGAACATGCCTGCGGTCACTGCATGCACATCTGTTTAAAGCTTCTGTAAAGAACAGAACTATATATGACAGGCGACACAACCTCAATAAACACTTGATGCTTGCTGTCAACTAATCTACATTATTTAAGGGCATTTGTTACAACATAGAATCTGTTGTTGTCAAACTTGTTTCCTTTTTAATATGAAAGATCTTTTCTTTGAAATCTGTAATAACTTACCACTGTTGTATCTCATTGCCTGTAAAATAACCAGTTGTGTGACAATGCACTATGACTTCAGCAGTAATCAGATCATATGAAGTGCAACTGTAAACTAATAAGCTGTTAACTATAATAAAAAAAGTAGCTGTATTAACAAATGCTTACCAGGAGTTGATCTCTCAGTTGATCGTGATCGATGGGTTGCCAACCACTGGTTCAGACAGAGACTGGATTATTCATTCCTTCAGACACTGGGGAAAAAGCTTATGCTTATTAAATATTACAATATTTGCACTTATTTAATTTATCTTGCATGCAAACCCATAGTAGAAGACTTTCAAAAGTCAAATGACCTGTAAAACAGTACATTAGAGTTAATGATTATATTCTTTTAATTTTTGTTCTCTCAAACAGACTTTAGCAGTGAGGAAGAGCTGCTTTCCCACCTGGGACTCACTTACCAGAAAGCTGTGGAAAACAGAACTGTGTCTGTTCCCTCCCAGGTCCAAGATTTGCTTTCAGTTGTGAAATCATTCCTCAAAAATAACATGGAGGTAAGTGATTTTTGTGACTCTCCTTCACATCAAGATGACAGCTGTTTGCCTGCAAACATTCTTGGTACTTTATTCATGTATATAATTTTTTCCCCAAAGAGTGTAGTCTAATCTGCTTATTTGATAGTATTTGGAGTATAAAATGTTCTTAAAGAACTTTGTTTTATTTAAATAAACGATTTAATTAAATGGCATTATTGAAGCCTTTCCAGAGATTTATGTTGATGTTTATTTTAATATGGCAATAAATAGTAACAATAAATAATTAATTTTATTAATAATTAATAAAACCCATTCAGGAAAACTAATTACTTCCATGCAAAAAGGGTGCTTTCTTCTGCAGTGTCCTTTTAACTTTAACAATTTTTTTTTGCAGGCTTCATCACTGGATTTGGTGCAGAAGCATCTTCTGAAATCCTGCCAGTCTATTCGTCAGCATTACGGAAATTCTTCAGATGATGAAAGCAAAATCAGAGAGTACGTATCAAAGGAAATCAATGTCCAAATAAGTAAACAGTAAACTTTAAAATCTATGAAACATCTTTATAATGCTTCATAGTGATTTATGGCTACATATAATTTATAATCTTTGCACAGATGCCAGCTGCAAGCAGTTCTCAGACTTGAGTTGTGCAAACAACCAGAACAAGAAGACGAAGAAGTTGTGGAGCAAAGAGTGGAAGATGTAAGGGGCAGCTCATTTTAAATGCAATCAAAATTTACCAATGCATTAAATGGATTGTTGACTTTATTCAAAAGAATATAGTTTTAACTTATTTTTTTCTGATTGTTTAAGGTGGCTGACATGCTAAGGATTATCTCTCGGAGTAAAGATGCGGTTTACTTATCCAGGTTCATGCAAGAAGAAGTTCTGCCATTGTAAGTTAACAGTGATTTAGAAATATTTATGTTAAATCTAATTGTCTTTTAAATGTAATTCTTAAAATCCCTGATTTAATACCTCCCAGGTACCTGAACAGCATCCCTAAGGTCCTGGCAGATGTGTACCACAGTTTAGGAACTCAGTTGCCTGAGGCACTTGTTGCTGTACTGCCTTCTGACTTCTTCAGTGATGAGTCTTTGGCTAAGGACAGTGTTTCTGTAACTCTCTCGCCTTTTTCTGCCACACAAAGCAACATATCCAGTGTTGGTGATCATTTGGAGGAACTCCGCAATCGCTCTGCTAAGAAGAGAAGGTGATTGTCATGCAAAACAACACTTATATGAAGTGCTTTGTACATTAGTAGGGATGGGGCGGTTCATTTGGGAAAAAAAACCATGACCACAGAATCAGGAGAGTTGTGAACCGTCCCACCCCTAATAAGTAGAGATGAAATTTACTTCCTGTACTTCATTAAATAGATTATTTTCTCTTATTTTTGTAGACAGAGCATGATAACACGCCATAAAAGCATGACTGAGGCTCCTCAGGCACTGCGACAGATAGAAATGCCAAGAAAGTCCACACGTCTGGTTAGACATAATTTTCTTTTCTTTCTTTTTTGCTTTTATATTATTAATTTTCTAGCTGTTTGTATTGAGATTCTCTTAATTAAGAAATATTAAAATACTAACATAACCTTTATTGGGATATATAGGCAAAGCCACACCTTCCAAAAGAAAAAACTGCTGTGGAACATCCACCACTACCAAAGCAACCTGTTCAAGGTAATTAAGTTGCTATTTATCCCATTTTAAGCTGCACAGAAAGTTGTTGGGATCTGTTAAATGTTTTTTTTTTATTTATTTATTTTTTTAAATATAAACACATTTACAGAGGTAACAAAGGTAAGGAGAAATCTCTTCAACCAAGTGACTGTATCACCCTCAAAGAAATCAAAAATGCCACGTAGCCAGTCTGTGTCAGCAGTAGAGGGACTCAAGAAACGCAAGCGTTCAGATGTGGATACTGATGGTAAACAAAAATTTCGATTTTACTTACTTATTTATTTTTAGTATTTACTTAGTTTTTTTTTTTACTTTAGTTCTTTATTACTTTTTTTGTATTTCATTTATTTTTTTATAGATTGTTATATAAATCACATCTACAGCATGTATACTTGAATCTTAAAACCTTTGAATTTCAGAACGACACACTTTATTGACAAAGAAGGTATCCGAGACTCCACTGCATAAGCAGGTGTCCAGTCGCTTACTTCACAGGCAAAGGACTGGCAGGTGAGGCCTATAACCTACATTTATTGTTATAATTGTTATATTTTATAGTATATTTTGTATTTGTTTAGTGTTACTTATCTACACATCCGTATTAAAAGAGGTCTGATTAAAGTTGCGATAAGGTCTGACCAAAATTGTATTGTCTTTCTGGTCTCTATGCATTTCGGTTTTGGTAACTTATGAGATGGTATGTTCAGCATGTTGGATCTCCATATCCAACTGTCTGAACTTATCTTATATTTTTATGTGAGGCATTCAGTTTGAAATTTAATTATCTGTGTTTCTTCTGCCCTCTTTGTGACAGAAAATCTGGAGAATCCGATGTGTGCATTATTGAGGAATCTCCTATCAAACCAGCTGCTGGTAAGTGTCTAAGATGTTGCCACTATGTCAAACATCAAATAATCAAAAAAAATGTAAAATTGCACTAATAAATCACTTGTTCTCAGACTTGCGAAGAAGCCCAAGAATCAAAAACCTTACCAGGAGGCATTCCAGTGTGTTTTATTCAAGTTCTCAGCCTCGTTCCCGAAATCTAGACCGTGTCATGTCCTCCTCGCAACTCTGCCACTCTGAGGGTAAAGGTGAGCAGGAAATGGCGTTTCAGTGACACAGTAAAAATCATGTAACGTTGTATGTTGTGACATGCTTAAAGTTGCGTTGTCTTCTGTTTGCAGGTAAATTCAATGTTAGTTCTGTTAGGTCACCAGTTCGGCTTCTTTTTGGTGCCACCCAGTCCCCTGGTTGCCTGCGTCACACTACAGCATCCTCTTCAGAAGATCAAGGCAGTAAAAAGTTGACACTTAGGTCTGAAGCTCTTGAGGTAACATCTTTTTTGGTTTACAGGTAGTTCAAATAACCTGAAATACAGTAGGTGTTTGTGATCCTTTTGTATTAAAAATGTCTATTTATTTTTCAGAATCAAAATGAAACTCCACAGAAGTTAAGGACCGATGAACTGGCATCTGCAATTGGGTGCAGAACTCCTCAGTCCCCAAGAACTCCAAACCGGACAGTTGGAGATAATGGGATGGCTCTTCGAGGAAGCCCCTTTCGGTCCCCTGCTCCAAAGAGTATAGTGGTGGAGACACCCATGAAAAGCCCCCTGAAGGGGATACTCAAGACCCCAATGAAAAGCCTCTTGGATTGTGTTTCTCCAAATGGTGCTTGGCTGAGGAGCCCAGGTAATAAAACACCAAAGAAGTGTGTCACATGGTCTCCGTCGCCACGGAAATGTGTGCCAGAAAACCAGAACAATGTGCCAGAGTCTCCGGTGTTTGCAAAAAGATACTCACCAAGGCTGGTTACACCTGGCAAGAATAGCAGCCCAGAGAACAGAATTGTTTTTAAAACACCTGAGAAGATGCCCCAAAGGAAATCTAAGATATCTCCTGAAATAATTCTGAGGAGAGTTGAAATTCCTGTAAATATTGATCCTGAAACATGCGAGTCTACTACGAGATCAGGAAAGATAAGAAGAACACTGAGCTTACCTTGCAAAACAACTAAAGGGTCAGGTGAACTTTTACCTCAGTCTGATTCCGGGTCCTTTCCTTTCTGCGATTCTCCATTGAAACCAAATATACAAAAAACAATGCAAAGCCCCATCCAAACACACAGAATGTGCACTCGCTCTGGTAATACACCTATAAAAGAGACTTACTCACCTTCTAGCAACTCTCAGCGCATTGCAGGTACTACCCCTTCGCCTCGTAAAAGTCTGCCTTTGGCTGTAGCAAAATCAAGTCCATCCAGTAATGTGGAAAATCATACAGATGATGATAAAATGATTGTCAAAAACAAGGCCAACAACGAAAAAGCAGAAGAGGCATCATCTTCTGACTCCCAGCAGTTTGATTGCTCTGAATTCAGTATTACCACAGATGATGAAAGCATTGACATATCAGAGGCCTCAGTGGTGAAGACCCAGCTTGTTGGAGGCATTAAGATGAATATTGCATTCTCAAGGAAACCCTCTAAATCAGAGGTCTTTGAATTTGAGGGCAAACAAACTACCCCGATTAGTACACCACTAACTCGAAGCTATGGCTTTCGTCAAACTCCAGACCGCCGCCAGCGGGAAGCCGAAGCACGCCTAGGACATTCTACAGGAAAACCAAAGATCTCCACCCCAAGAACAAGGCAAAGTCCTGCATGTGAAAAGCAGTCAACTCCTCAACCACTTACCTACGAAGTAGAGATGGAAATGCAGGCTTCAGGCCTTCCTAAACTAAAGTTAAGACGGACTGATTCCTTTAATGCAGGTGATGTACCTAGTAGTGCAAGCAAGGGCAAGTCCTTGCATCTTGTGCACCGTAACAAGACAAATAAGAAGGCACCACAAGTCGACAGCCCTCTTGCGCAGTGTTCTAGACATCCTGGCTGCATTTCTCCATCCCTTTGCAGTCGAGCAACCCCTGCCAAAGGAACACCAGGGAAAGGTGTGCAGACATACATATGCCAGACCATCACTCCCACGCACCATCCCACAAGCAGTCAATCTCCACTAGCGTCTCCTCTGACTCCATCTCCTCAAAGCAGAGGATGGCCGACCCCAGAAAACCTCAATAGCTGGCCGCGCAAGAAAAGAGCTCGAATCGAGACTTGCGGGAGCAAAGAGCAGGTCATCAAAGGCTTTCCTCTGCTAGAAAAGACTGGAGTTATTGAGGACCCAGAACTTGAAGGTGTTTTCCGAATTCAAGGGGTGGAAGAAATCAAGGAGTCGCTGAGCACCCCAGTTAGTCAAAGAAAACTGGGTTTGAGATCCAGCCAGGTGACGGACCATCAGGGATCTCCTGAAGGAATGGATTGGACCGAAACTGTGGTACAAGAGAGTGACGCTAAAGACTCTACAAAGACTGAACAGTTTGCATGGATGGGCAGGAAAGGTATAGCAAAACTTGGGTGCAATACATGGCATGTTTCTTTTCTAATATTATTATTTTTTAAAGAGTTTTTTTTTGTTTGTTTGTTTTTTAATAAATGCTGTGATTCGGATGTTTTGCAGTGGACACCCCGAAAGTAAAGAAACAAGTGTCTGCCAGTGGAATCTTCGCCCTGACTCAGTCGCCACTCTTATATAAGAAATCAGCTGTAATCAATGAAGCATCACAATTTAGTGGTAAGATGTTGGTGTATGTAGAATAGTGCCTTACATATATTCATAGTAATTACTCACCCTCATATGGTTTCAAACCACCAAGACCTTTGTTCATCTTCTGAACCGAAAGATCTTTTAGATTAAATGCGAGAGCTCACTGATCCTCCATAGCCTGCAGTGATCCCACCTCATTCAGAATCCAGAAAGGTACAAAATAATTGTCAAAATATTCCATGAGTCTTCGGAATATAGTGAAGATACAAGAACACTCTTGTTTCTTCTTTTCAGTGTCAGTATAGGGTGCGTATGTGTAAGATTTTTTTTATTTACGTTTTTTTTTTTTTTTGTAGTTTTTTAGGACAACAGTATCTCCAGCCGAAAAAATCTCCAAACATGTCGTAAATTGTAAAGACATCTGTGTTTTTGAACTAATGAAGACAGCAGAAGTCAATGATTCACTTGAATTATATAGCCTGACATGTTTACTGCTCCAAAATATTTTAAATGTTTCTCAAAATAAAATCTATTGTGTTCAAAGGGGAAAGGTTTTGGTTTTTAGCCAGACATTAAAGAATATATTTTAGAGCAGTAATCACAATACCGTGAAACTGTGATATTTTTATCCAAGGTTATCATACCGTCAGAATCTTATACCGGCCCATGCCTATTGTGCACTGATGTTTACTTCAGATGCCCACATGCGACATTCTCTTTTTGAAACGAAGCACAGGGGCATCTGATCTAATATATCAGCAGTTTTTGTTATGTTTACACAAAAGTATTGTTAGTACAATAGGAATACAGTCTTTTTTTGAGGATGTTTTTTGGTATTACTTTTGGACTTTGAACAAGTTGGGACCATTGGGACCAAAATCAAACATTGCGAGATTTTCTTAGTTTGCGATCTGATTACAATTTCATCAAATAACCTCAATATCTTTGTTTGGAAAGAATTTGTAATGTTTGATTGGGGTGATTCTGCAGTGGGAGTGCATCTCCATAAACTCTAAGGCCCGTTTACACTAATGCGTTTTCATTTTAAAACGCATAAGTTTTGCTACGGTTACGCCATCCGTCCACAGTACGGCAGAGTTTTCAAGCCCCGAAAACGGAACGTTTTGGAAACGCTTGAGGCCGTTTTCATTCTAAAATGCTGTTGCTCCGTCTCAGTGTGGATGGGGGAAAACTGACACATCTAAAAACGGAGCCGTTTTTAGATGTGTCAGTTAAACGGAGCTGCTGGATACAGAAATGGGAGCGTTGTTTGAACTATTGTCAGTTTTAGGTGCCATTGTGCAGTTAAACTCTGCCCTTTTACTACAAAAGCTGCATATATTTGCAAGAGACAAGATATTGTTCGAGCACTCGCTAATCGCTCGTGTTTCAAGCAGCGTAAGCCCTATTTAGAACGCCGATTTTTGGGTTACACCGGGAAAAACCAACGAGACACATGCTTCCTGTTTATACTTGAACGTGCATGCCCAGAGTGCATGAATGGTCACGTGATATATGTTTTTGGTGCCTAGTGTGGACGGAGATATGTTCAGAAACGCTAGGTGAAACGCTAGTGTGGATGTGGATCGTTTTCATGCTAAAACGCTGTTTTAAAACTGAAACGCACTAGTGTAAACGGGGCCTAAGAAACAATGTATACAATTATTTTCCTCCGACACATTTTCATTGTAGTCTGTGCTATTTGCAGTGCATTTCTGTATTTGCATGTGTTGTCAGTATTTTCATGCATAACAATCTATAAATGCAATCAAGAGAAAGATACAATCGAAATAGTGTGTTGTTGTTTTCAGAGTCTAACAGTATTCAAGTACAGTAACTGAACGATAAAAATAATTCAATAAAACTAATGGTAGTTAATTTCACAAATGGTAGAATTTCATATGCCCGAATACTTTTAGAATCATTATACGATCACAGGTATCAAAAACTTGTACAAATGATAAATTGTGATACAAACTCAACATTGTGTCTATTGCGAATGATCACCTGGAGATATCGATGCTGAAACGATATATTGTGCAGCTCTACTATAGAGGATCAGAGAGCTCTCACATTTCATCTACAGTAACCTAATTTGTGTTCAAATCTCAGGGGATTGGAACATCATAGGGGTAATTAATTATCAAATTTCATTCTAGGGTGAACTATCTAAAAAAATAATGTGGTTTGTGCTTGTTTTGGGGACATTTGGAAATCTGTCTTTTATCATATTGGTCATGCAGCTTTTCTTTTTTCTAAACAGGATCCAAGTCTGAGCAGGAAATCTCTCCTCTTTGCCAGCCGAGAAGGCGAAGGACACCTAGCAGGACATACAGCAGAAAGAAACTTTTGGACTAAGTCTCTCTTTAAAAGTGCTTTTGGTTGCACTTTTAGAAAATCCTATTTTTAAATAACAGTTTTATTTTCTGTTTGTTTTAGCTCATCTTTATTCTCCTTTTCCTGTATAATAATGTACCACCCAATATTGTATATTTTGTACTTAGTGTATTATAGAGAGTGCAGCAGTTAAGTACAGTTTAACACAAGGTTGAACTGGTCTGGCCTGAACATTAATTGTGAAAATAAGCTGGAGACTTTACTTTTTTACTTTTTCAGTTTAATGAAATGAAGCTTTAATTGCTTTTGTTTGTTCAGTTTGTTTGCGTTTTATTTGTGCTCATTTTTCTGTGGATTGTTTTTTTTTTGTACATGGCATGTGGTTTACTGTTGGGCAGCTCACAGCATCTATCATAATGTGAAATAAATGTAAATGTTAAACAGATTATTTTAATAAAGACGTTGTTCTTATGCCTGCATTGTTTAATTATGTTTCCATCTGATGGGTGATTTCTAGCAGGCGAGCATCTGTTCATTTACCTCTGACCTCTGCCGTGAACAAGGCATTTTTCCCAACAAAACTCTAGTTCCCTGCATGGTTTAGTAGAGTTCATTCACCTCCAAACCCTGGAGATGGCGATATGTGAAAATTCTAAACTTCAGCAGATCATTCTGACCATAACATTTATTGCGTGGTTGGCTGATGACAGCAGTTGAACAGGTGTAATTTGTGGCATTCACAAACTCGTTAGAAGAATTAGGGCATAGAACTTAAAAAAAAAAAAAAAACATGTGCTTGTCTCACTCTGAACCCCTGTGTAAAGTGCACCATCTAGTGTTTTACTAGAGCACCATCTTGATCCATTTGTTCTCCCTGTTTTAAGGCAATACCATAAGTACATTCTTAGTTGATTTATTCATTCGTTCATTTTCTTGTCGGCTTAGTCTCTTTATTAATCCGGGGTCGCCACAGC
>CAIGQQ010004470.1:2787670-2802242 GCA_903798035.1 Danio albolineatus
ATATCAGGGTTGTCCAAACTCGGTCCTGGAGTGCCGGTGTCCTGGAGAGTTTACCTCCAACCCTAATCAAGCACACCTGAACCAGCCGATCATGCTCTTACTAGATATACTAGAAACCTCCTGGCAGGTGTGTTGAAGCAAGTTGGAGCTAAACTCAGCAGGACACCGGCCCTCCAGGACCGAGTTTGGACACCCCTGTTATATATGATCCAGATGTGGGGTAAATATATATAGTATAAAATATATAGTAAAATGTAATAGTAAAATGTACACAGTTCTCATTAGTTCAGAATGTTTTCTTGCAATGGAATTTATCAGACTGTATTCTGGATAAAGATCCGTGAAAACATGATTTTTTAAAAAAAAATTTGGAAAGTTGTCTTGTGTCTCACATTAGCGAGTAAACTGAGACAGAACAGAGAAATCAAAGGGGTAAACTGATCCACTTACTTTTTCCACGTTGAAACTACCATAACAATGGATGTTGTAAGAGTTTAAATCCTGACAGCTGGCTTGACAACCACACACTTCAGAACTGATGTCGGACCAGTCGATCATGGATTAGGGATTGGTCAATTAAGCACATTTGTTTTTCTAAACACTTGAAAGTAACTGAACAAAATCAAACGCAACAATCTAATTCTTAACACTTTAAATAATTTTCAAATGACAGAACCAGTGAGATTAGTAGACAATCAGGGTGTTAGAACACAGGAGCCTTAGAGCCAACTATAGTGTCTGGGGGTCAGAGAAAAGGACAATCAGAACCTGATAGAACAGCTTGGAACTCAGAACACGGGACTAGACCCACCTGAATTAGAACATCAGTCTACTTTCATGCTGTACAGCTCCCACTCTTATGTGTTTCCCTGCAATTAACCTGATTTCACCAAGAAAGACATGTGCCTGGATTAACATCTGTTGATCCTGGAACAACATTCCAATCAGAATTAAGGGATATGTTTACCGTTTATGATAAGTTTAGGCATACGGTTAGATTTAAGCAGTTCTACATAATTGTTTAATTAACTAATATTCTATTTTGATTTAGGGAATAATTTACAGTTATGGTTGGGTTTAGGGCAGTGGTGCTCAACCCTGCTCCTGGAGATCGACCTTCCTGCTAAGTTCAGCTCCTACCCTGATCAAACACACCTGAACCAATTAATTAGGACCTAAACAGCACTACATAATTACAGGCAGGTGCGTTTGATATGGGTTGCAGCTGAAATCTGCAGGACGGTCGATCTCCAGGAGCAAAGTTGGTCACCCCTGGTTTAGGGGTAGGGAAGGGTCAGGATCACTTTTCTCAGAGCTGCTAATCATACATGATTTCATATATGATTTCCTTTTCGGTTGCTTTGTCAATTGCCTGCTTCTCAGGAGTATCTGTTAGGATGGTTGTCTTCACACACTTTCATTTGAATTGTGTTCTGGGGGACATTTGAGAAGTGGTAGCATTTCATGAGGAGGCTGGAAACACATGGCACATCCATGTAGACTATGCGCAATGAATGGATTAGCGTCAGTGAGTGAATTATCTGCTGGGGGAGGACCATCCAAATCTTCTGCAGTGGCAGACTGGAGCTCAGGGTTTGGCCAGTCTGACACCACGGATGGTGCAAACGCTTCCTCAAGAAAAAAAGCTATGTTGTATAGAAAAATCCCAGTGAACCTAAAGTGCTATTGCGTGGTGTCACTGCTGATATGAAGGCCTCATTCACAAGTCCTGCAGTCTGGTAGACTAAATTTACCTTGTTCCTCATGTCTCACTTTACCCCACTGCCTCATTTTAGAAAATCAATAAATATATATATTTTTTAGCAATTGAGGCTTATCTTCAGCTAGCATCATCACATGGTTTAATATGTTGATATTCATATTTCTACTTGAACCAGTTTTGCTTTGACACAACAGTTGATTAAGTTGACAGCAAGAAAAATTACTTTTACATGCAAAACAGTATTTTTGTGGAAATAAAAAAAAAACACGCTTTCCACAGCACCATGAATTCCTGTGCTTCATGGTAGAGGGGAAACGGAAGGGGCTTGGAAACAAAGTTATTATAGAGTGGCATATAAAATCCATTGTCTACATACAGGGGGTCTCACATTACCCCATTCTCCCCTATTTGATTTGATTTGCTTTGTTGTAACACATCAGCATCGGATGTGTTGCTTCAATACGTTTACACAGAGTAATTTTAGGTATTTAATTTTTAATTTGTTGACTTTAACTGCAGTTTGATATTTTCACTTTTATTCAGAAACATTTCATGCATATTACTGGTAGACTCTTAAGTGTCTCAGAGTATTGTCTTAATCGTATTAGAATCAGATTATTGGTGTTTATGTAAACGTGCTCACTTATTTGCAGATGTTCTCTTGTGAATCCTCTAGGTTAGATTTCAGATCTGTCCAATTAGACTTCATTACCCATCTAATAGGTGCTAAAACTTCATTGGGCGATGGCGTCTTTGCTTTTCAAGATGAGCCAGACAGCACCCTCGTCGAAGTGAGTACCACCTTAGACAAAGACACTGCATGGCGATTTGAATCAGTAAAACCAGTGTTTCCCAATCACGTTCCTGGAGGACCACCAACACTCCATGTTTTGGATGTCTCCTTTGTCTGTCACCATTACAGGTCTTTCAGTCTCTGCTACTGGGCTGATGATCTGAATCAGGCGTGTTTGGTTAAGGAGACATGGAAAATGTGCAGAGCTGGTGATCCTCTAGGAACGTGGTTAAGAAACACAGAGTTAGACAAGTGGTCCCTCAGCTAAAGCTGCTTTAAAATGCGATTGTGTTTTGGCCAAGCCTGGATGACATGCCAGATGGGGTGGATACTACGATTAGGCAAAGTTTCAAATGTCTTCTATGACTTATGGTTTGGCTCACCCAATCAGTTTTAGGGCAGAACAAGTAACCTTCGTACTTTAACAATTACAATAGGATTTCAGCACTACGCTTGAACCCTTCAAATTTGAGAGAAACCAGCACAATTGTAGGTTTAGTGGGCCTTTTATTTCACAATCCTTCCAAACGTACAAAAAAAAAAAAAAAAAAAAAAAAGAAACGGTACAAAAGAAAAACGTTTTTTCAGCAAATCCCCCTACCCTTTTTCATGAGAAAGAAATATAGAATTGGTCTCAAAAGTGCATCTCTCCAAGGTACAGTGTAGGGAAAAAAAAAAACATCAAATCTCATTTTGACAGATCTGTACCTCTTCTTCCTCATATCTAAAAATCACACAGTCTGGCCGTCACAAACTTCCACAGCGTCCCAGAGCAGCAGGCCGACATAGTGACACTTGCTTCACTAAAGATTGGAATATAATTTACGACTCCTGCAGAAATTTCCTCCTCGGCTGTTGGGCTGCGGTTGATTATAACTCGCTCTTCTTCTTTTTTGATTTCTTCTTGTCCTCTTGAACAACCACTGTGTTTTTGGCCTCTCTCTTCAGGTAGGAAATGAAGTCGCTCACTTCACGACCTCCCTGAAAGTCAAACAAGATTTGATTACATTTCCTCATTTTTGTAGAGCGAAGGTGACATTTTAGAAAAAAAGAAAACTAAAATGATCAGACCTCATATTTCTTTGGACTCTGCTTACTGCCAGCTGGGGAGAAATAGATTGTGGGGAACCTGAAAATACAGAAATAATTCAAGTAAGTAAAAACACTTATGAGAATTTTTGCATTTCACTCATTTATAAAAATGTAATTAATAAAACTGCACTGATGTTAATTGAATACAAATGAGATTGTTGTTTTTTTGACAAACACAAACAGGCTAATGTATTACATACCCGGTAACTTCATATGGAGAGGGGACATCATTAGCGGTGGCGTCCATTTTAGCAATGACGATGTTTGGACTTTCCGAAAGCTATGAAACAGATATAAAATGCACAAAATTATAATTATGAATATTTCATGGCACATAATGCAATGATGAGCTGTAAAAATCACCTTCTCTCCCAGTTCTTTATATTTGGGCTCCAGACTCTTGCAGTGTCCACACCAGGGGGCGTAAAACTCAATGAGAACATCTTTGCTGTCATCATTTACAATCGAATCAAAGTTCTCAGCCACAAGAACCTGGAATAATATAGATGAAGATGCAGGAAACACAAACATGTTTTAAAAATGAATAAATAAATTATGAGCAGAGCAAATATAATGTATATCAGAGGTATGTTAAGAGTAGGGATGCTCATAATAACCAAAAGGTTTTAACCAACTAATGGTATCAGTTAAATAATAAAAAACAAACACTTTTTTTTTTTTCAGTTGGCTGCATAAATGTGCAACACATATTTGATAACTCGTGAAACACTAACACATGCAACCACAGACATATTCTGTCAAAGAAGCAAAATGAAAGACTGCTGGTCACAGTTTGACAAAGACGAGTTGATGCTAAACCAGCACTGATGCTGATTGCCTGGATCTGCGTCTTAAACACCTCTGTTTATTTGAACACTTGGAGAAAGATTTGAATGCTTTGGAAACAAGTCAGTGCGTTGGGGGTTCTCTCCATCAGGGCATAATGGAGCATAACGCAAATAGGCTATAGTTGTGATGATTTAGTGTACAACAAACAAACAGTTATTAATAGTTCTTATAAAAATTGACAGTTATTAATAGTTCTTATAAAATATCAATTTTTTTAAAATAGCCTTTAAATTCATAACCTAATCTATGAATCAAACTAATCCAATGATTTTCTTGATTTTTGCATAATTATAACACCACACCATACTGAGGCTTTCATTTTATAGCTATAAACATTGTATGCAAATTAATGCAATATATGTAAACAACAAAACTATTATATACACTATAGTAGCCTATACTTTACAAAAGGTCAAGCCTTGTCATTCATAGTCTCATCACGTGCAGCGCACACATGAACCGCGACTGAGAGAGAAAATAAAAGCACAGCAGCTCTAAGGTAAAATCACAAGCTCAAGACATAATCTTTACAACAATGACTTCTATTAAAAATGTTGACAGAGGTTTGTGATAACAATTACAGCAGAGAATTAAATAAACGCGTATTTTTCCATGGAGCGACCGATCTGAGGTTGCCTGGTTTCTTTATTTGACAGTCCATGCCAGTTCTGAAAAAGGATTCAGTCAGTGTTTTGGTTTTGTAATCTAAATTTGTAATTTAAGTGAAAAATATCTAGGGCAGGGGGGCGCCACGGTGGCGTAGTGAGTGGCACGTTCGCCTCACAGCAAGAAGGTCGCTGGTTCGAGTCCCGGCTGGGTCAGTTGGCATTTCTGTGTGGAGTTTGCATGTTCTCCCCTCCGGGTGCTCCGGTTTCCCCCACAAGTCCAAAGACATGTGGTATAGGTGAATTGGGTAAGCTAAATTGTCCGTAGTGTATGAGTGTGAATGTGTGTGTGTGTGTGGATGTTTCCCAGAGATGGGTTGTGGCTGGAAGGGCATCCGCTGCGTAAAAAATATGCTGGATAAGTTGGCGGATCATTCCGCTGTGGCGACCCCGGATTAATAAAGGGACTAAGCCGACAAGAACATGAATGAATGAATGAATATCTAGGGCAGGCCTATTCATTTTATTTGTTATTTAGCTTATTCTGTTTATCTATGCTGTTGGAAACACTGCAGATGCTTGATGTTCTGTTGTTCATATGTTCTGTATGCTGCTGTTCACATATTAAAATAAAACTATTTTAATATGCAAAAATTAATGTGTCAGACACAAAACACAATTCATTTATTTAATTAAATAATAATATATTAATCTGACTAGTTAACAGCTAATATTCAGTTAACCAGCGGCAGTTGTGTTTAGCAAAATTAACTGAAATGAGCATCCCTAATTTAAAGCAATAATCATCTGAAGACATTCAAATATTAATATTTATGATTAGTCATAGTTTGTATTACTATAATCTGTACTTATGCTAATTAAATGTATGCGCAAAACCGGAATATTGCATAAGACATGCGAATAAAGCAGCTCTTCTATCCAGTCAATGAGAACAAAATAAAATTATTTTATACTTTTTAAAAAAAATGATGTAGTCAAATTTTTGTAAACCCTCATTTCACTCATTGTCACACACCACAAATAGTTACTTCAAAAGTAGTCACCTTATTTACAATTGATCCACTTTCTTTGTACAATATTTCCGTTAGTCGAATTAATTATAATCAATCAGATGGAAAAACTCAAATCCTCTGACGCACCTTCACAGGGCCATCGTTGTTCTCAGGAACAGGCTCAGATTTAAGGTAACGCTTCAGGTTTCCATCAAAATAATCCTGCAGGAACTTCTCCAAGGCCTTTCCGTCACGACTGCAAAAACAAAAGCACAGGTTTGTAATATTTCACCTCAACAGAATACCTTGTTTTAGGCAGTAAAGAAAAAGACTTACGAGAACTCCTCCTTCATGACGTATTTGTCTCCTTTGGCTGTTCGGATGCCGACGAGAGGAAGTTCTCCACTGCTGCCGTCCAGACCCAATTCAGACACATCATGGCTGAAGCGGTTCTTATTGGCCACAGCGAAACTCAGTTTCTTCCCCTGATCCAGGAAACCCTTGGCCACTTTCATTACCCTGGAGAAACACACACCAACACAATCAGATGATGATCTAAACACTTCCTCTTCAATCAGAAATATTTATAAACATAAATAATGAAAACAAGAATTCGTAGCCTTGCTTTAAAACAGTTTTTATGAATAGTTGTAATCAGTTGTCCATTTGGATCTAATATTAAGGAATGACAACAACGATTTACTAAAAATGGACGATAGCTATGTTTCCATCCAATGGATGCGAATTAAATTTATGCGCAAAACCAGAATATCGCACAAAAGACATGCAAATAAAGCAGCGATTCCATCCAACCAGTCAAAGACAACAAAATAGTCACTTCCTGATTAACTGGAGCCAAACATCAAAAGCAAAAACTAAATTTACTGCGGTAGAAGCTGCATTAATTTTTTTCTTCATTTAATAAACGACTTGCGCCTCAGAATGCCGACACGCTCTAGATAATTCTGGAGGAAATTAATAATACAAATACTGGCTTCTTACAGTGTAAATCTTCTGAAATGTTGTTTTGGTCAATGTGCTCAGCCAGCTAGCTTGTCCATTCACAAACATTTTTATCATCACATGATCTCTTAACAAAATCAAATGACTTCTAATGTGCATACTGGAGTTTGTTCGGTAAAAGTGTTTCCATCATAGCTTATGCACATTTTTGATATTGAATAAAAAGTTTATCCCACTCAGTTATGTGCATACATTTAATGCGCATATCCAAATGAAAAATGGGTGGTTGGAAATATAGTTAATGACAGTAAAAATAATAAATTTTCACATAGATTTGCGACTGAAATGGCTGCATAATTTATGCCAGGTCATTAGGTGGCGATGTCACTTTGTAAAGAAATCCTATGAGCTTGCACACTTGATCCTGTAGTCCATCATTAGCCATGTTTCCAGTCCCATATTAACCAGTTTCACACCACCTCAAGTGAGAAAAAAAAAATTGTGAATTAAAGGGTACCTATTTTACACCTTTTACAAGATTTAAGATAAATCTTTTGTGTCTCCAGAATGTGTCTTCAGCTCAAAACACCCATCAGATCATTTAATATACCTTTTAGAATATTGGAATATTTTGCTCTGAACTCAATGTAGCTGTTTTTGTTGCGTGTGCCTTTAACGCTAGCTCTCCCTGCCAACCGTTCCCACATGCCTGTCAGAGTGTGCCTCAATCTCCAGCTGCATCAGATAAACAGCACAGTGACAAGCCTGAAGGAAGCAGATCTCATGTAAAATTTGTGAGAAATACTACAGTAAGAACTCTCAATGATTATTTGATGTATTTGTTGTGGAGTTATTTCAAGTCTTTTTGCAAAAAGTCACAGACAATGTCGTTACAAAGTTCACACACACTGTTTTTGCACGGCAAATGTGACAGGATAGACGTTAATATCAATGCTGTATGGATATCCATTATATTAATGTTCAAAATAAACCTGATTTAACATCCACACACAGCGATTGAAGCAGTTTCTTTAATAATTATACTGACATGGGGCTGTGGTGATAAAGCTGTAATTCATAAAAACATGCACTGTTTTAGAAATGTTTTAAACTTGTAAAACTTATTCTTGATCACATTTGATGATCACAGTGAGCTGAACAGATCTTTTAATCACAGCTGCTTTGCGCACATCCTGTCTTGTTGATACGATTATAATCATTCCTATGGACACATGTTAATACGCGGCTGTCAATCAAATCGGTGGGCGGGGAAACTGCACTCCTACGTCATATTGTGGTGGGCCTCAAAATGGGAGGGATTTGGATCCTATTTTAACGTCAGGAAAAAAAACAAAACATTTCTATCTCTCATGTGATACTTCAAAACGCACATTAATGCAAATTAAAGTTTTAGTAATGTTGTCATCTTTGTCATTCTAGTTTGTTTTCATTTTATTTTAGTTTTACTGGGAAAAGTTAGTGAAAGGTAAATTATAGTGGCAAGTACTTTGTAAATGAAATAAAATCGTTATTTAATATATTTGATTCAAGTAATGTTTATTTAAACAAAAAGGGTTAAGTTAAATGTTCTGAAGTAGAGAAGATACCCATCAAATATTCCATAGATCTATATTTTAAGGATGTCTATGTTATGCTGTAAAAAGTTTTGTTTTTTATCATTCCATTTTGATTCTTTATTCCCTTTTAGCTAAAATACTTTTGGTGATGGTGCATCATTTCTGTGTTATTTTCATATGTTGTTGGTGCGTGATCAGGATGAGTACTGTGCTATCGAGTAACAACAATGACAAAATTGTATTTACATACGTGTTGTATGATATTGGGTATTGTTTTTCATAAAAAGTATTAAAGTATAAGAAAAGCAAAAAACAACAACAACCCAGAGTCCTAGGCATGGTAAGACATGCGAGTGATGTTGCTATATTGTTTGTTGCCATGCTAGCAGTTTCTCCATAGCTGGCTAAGCGAAAGTGTATTTTAAATGTATTAATTCACGTTTCATTATTTAACAAAGAAAAAAGGAATATCTGATTATCAACGTTATCATTTACAATTCACTTGCATTAGTTAAGGCAACAACTGACTTATTTGAATAACATTTCAGAGAGCTCGTTTATCAGCAGCACAGTGGAAAACACTTATGCACACTTATCAGCAGCACAGTGGAAATGAAAGCATATCCGTGCCGACTGGCCCAGATCAGCACAGTAGTGGAAACACAGTTAACAGCCACAAGTGACACATTAGAATGCACCTTAATACCAGGTGAAAACAGGGCCTGCGAAACAGTCGACAAAAACAAGTAAAGGTTTTACCTGTTCCTCCAGTAGTTGGAGCCCTTGGGGTTCTTCTCATAATCCACATCATAGTAAGCCACTAACAAGTCTTTGCCTTTCAGCTGGTCTTTGTTGTCCTCAGTCATGTGGGCGCAGATGCCAAAACTAGCAGATGGTGAAAAAAAAAAAGTATTGATATTACTGGTTTATCTGACCACCAAATTAGTAAAGTGACTTCCAGATTAGTAAAGTAAATGCTAATTTTAAAGTGGTAGCTCAACCAAAACATTTATTCCTCATTTACTCACACTCACATTTTTCAAAACTTGAAGTTTCTGTTGAACACAAAACAAGACATTCTGAAGAATGGTTAAAAAAAGCAGCACTGACATCCATAGTAGGAATAATAAAATAAATAAATAATAATAATAATAATTAAGCCAATGGCTGCTGCTTTCAAGCTTTTCCAGTATCTTCCTTTGTGCTTAACAGATTTTTTACAGGTTTGCAACAAATGAAGGGTGAGTAAATGATGGCAGAACTTTCTTTTTTGGGTGAACTATCTCTTTAACAATCTTTAGTCATTTTAGCATTGCATAAAGTTGAAACATACACGTTGTCCTGAATGAACTTCTTGATCTTTGCGCTTGTGAATTTGTCCTCTGTGAACAACACACTGCTATCTTCAAATTTGTTGCTCAGTA
This sequence comes from Danio albolineatus, assembly GCA_903798035.1. Taxonomy (NCBI): domain Eukaryota; kingdom Metazoa; phylum Chordata; class Actinopteri; order Cypriniformes; family Danionidae; genus Danio; species Danio albolineatus. The sequence continues at coordinate 2,797,710 of CAIGQQ010004470.1, forward strand.
CTGGTGGCCGGAACAAAACAATACCTCTGCAAAATAAACAATGACAAGTAAAATTTCTGCCAAAAAACTAAAACTAATATCACTACAACCAAAAAAGCTACATACTCTCCGTCAATGCCATGTTTCTTTAACAGATCCTCATTGTTAGTGTGGGCGAAGCGGTAGGACTCTCTCAAAGCACTGGCTGCCTTCAGAAACTCTCCCTGAGCCGCACTTCCTCCATCAGCGAAAAAGCCTGAACACACAAATTACCATTACATCAAATACAAAAGAATAATGATGAATAAAAAAACAATATGGAGGTCTAAAACGAAGCCCTCACCCACAACACTGGCATCACGATCTCCGATGTACTTCTCAAAATCAGCCTCGCTTTTGAGTTCCACTGAGGCTGGACCTGCCTGCTTTTTCAGATGGCTAACAATTCCATCTAGTAATGAAGGAAAACAAATATGGTAATGTCAGTACTAAAGTTTTACTAGACATTTTAGTGCTAAGACTACCACCTAAACCACTGAGAGGAGACCTACAGTATTCACTACTCCTAAACAAACAAAATCCACAGAGCAACCTAAAATGGCTGCTGCCGGCAATCCACCTCAAAAATAAAACATTTTTATATATATTTGACCACAATAAAGCTTTTAATGAGAAACAAGTTTTCAATTTTTTTTAACAAAATTCACAAATACTTGTTCTAGAAATACAAACGTGTGTATTTCATCCGTTCAAATCTAAATATCTTTAAAAGCATCTAAGAATAAACTTTTATTTAAAAATCTTCATTTGAATCAAATGAACGTCAACATTTTTAGTTTGAAACTTTATTTGAATATGGCACTTTATAAAGTTTCCATTAAATGAATCTCTCACAGAGACCTCAGCCCTCCCAATCAGCCAATCACTGTTTGCATACTAAATTATGCTGACATCATCCATAGAAACAAGACCAACCCCATCCTAACTCTTAACTAAAGACTTCACTGTACTGCCAATACAGCAACTGCCAATAAAACTCTAATCTAAAACTTACACTGGCATTTAGGAGATTAATGCTACTGTTCATCATTTATCTTCTCAAAGTGTTAAAATGACTCTTCTTATTTTATATGCATATACTGTAGCAGTTATAAACAATGCATCTGTGCACTTCATTATTTAATTGTTTTTTTTTTAATTGCCCCTTTAAATCAGATTTTATTTTTTTATTTAATCAGATAGCATAACCTTCCCTCCCCCTCAATTTGACTTTGTTCACTTCCTGGTCACATGAAATGCCTTTAAGGCAGACATATCCGTGGATGTCTCGTTTCTGCTCTGAATTCATCCCTAAATCAAACGTCCTTCATTTTGTTAGCAACACCCATCTTTCAACAATCCAATCAGTTCTCAAGGAAGGAAATCATGCACCATCCTTTTTTCAGAATCAGGAATGTTTCAAGTGTATATAGGTCACAATAGCAGGAAAAAAAGGACAATCTTAAGTTCGGTTTCATGCCGATTTTAAAATAAGAACATACCTGCAGTCCTGGGACCATCATAAGCTCCAGATTCCTCACCATCTCTGAAAATTTTCAGGGTTGGGTATCCGCTTACGCCATATTTTCCGCACACTTTGGAATTGGCGGTACAGTCCACCTAGATTATAGCAGAGATTAATATTAATAGCAATCGTCCTCTAACCTTTATGAAAAACTATACCTGTAAATTATATATTAAATTTATGAGGAAAAAAAAAGTGTGAACTGAATGCAGACACGTGTTTCCATGCGACCTACATTTAATTAACAAAAAGTTTAGCGTGTGTAATAACTTGCTTAAGTATGAGATTTCTACATTCTTATATGTACTTCAGCACATGCAATAGAGGTCAAGTTCACTGATTAATCTATTGACAACCATTTATAACAATTTATGATAACTATTGAAACTTGTCGTGCTACAGTGGTGTATGTTGAGATAAAACTAAATTACACTTTTAATTATTCATTTGCCCACTTCAAAATGCACTAAAAGTTTAAATGTGCAAATATACTTCAAGCAAACTCAAAGGACAAAATCCTGTGACTATTTCAAACAAAAACTGTTTCTTAGAAAATTAAAATGTAATTCTAATCGTAAGCAACGCTGGCTCCATTTTCTATTATGTTCACTGCTGTAAATTTGCTTGATTTAAAGCAATCTACAGTATGATGTGTTGTTTGTAAACTAAAACTTGACAAGTGTTATGAATTGCACAGGTAGTGCAAACACCAAAATCGCTAGGATAATTTTTTTTCCCTGATTCTGCTTTGTCTTGGAGTTTTAGTTTTTAATTTGATAATTTTGTTATAAAGTGCAGAACGTTTATTTTAAATCTACAATACAAGCAAACATTCAATCCAAAGCCAAATCATGACTTCAATATGGCAAACCTGGAAAAAAAAATTACAACAATTATCTAAAACTGATTATATAAAAAGGTATTTCAGTAACATTGCATGGTCAAAAGCAATACCTTAGCAAGTGAGACAATGCCTTTCAGTCGAGTGGCGGCTGCCTCATACTCAGGGGCAAGACGCTTGCAGTGACCACACCTGAAAATGAACATGATACATGAGGTAAACCTAAGCAAAATTAGGCAACAGACAGACATATCTGACTGTTGATTTGAGACTTCTGGACATCTTTTTAAGACTGAATGGGCAAAAAATATTAAATGATGGGGACTGAAGACATCATACCGAGTCGAAGTTTATAATAAAATAACAAACAAACCCACTACTACTACTACTAATAATAATAATAATAATAATAATAATAATAATAATGATAATAATAATAATAATAATAATAATAATGTTGAGTAAATGCCAGTTTTAGTTTTCACCTTAGTTGCAAAATCTGAGGCACGTTAAAAGTTAACTCATTGATAAATTCGGTTTAGTCAGTAATGCTGAGGTACGTATTCGAGTGTCATCCAATCACACACAGCCAGCGAAACTTCATTGACCAATCAAAACGTTACAACGGATGGCAGCCGAGCCTCCAAACATCCTTGTTGCCGCCCCTCATCGCAATTTTACCTGATATACTGACAAAAGCGGCAAACTAATACGAACATTAAAACGACAAAGACACACAACAACATCTACTACGGTAAACTGGTATAAAATTCCACGACTTTAACCAGTAATGTTAATTTTAACGAGAATGTTCATTTTTTGTTTAGAAAGCGAGTTCTTAAAGGGACAGTCGACCTAAAAATGAGAAGTCATCATCAGTTGCTTAACCTCATGTGTTCACAAACCTGAATGGCCTTGTAAAAACCAAACGAGACATGCAAAACATGACCGTCTGCCGACCAAACAAGCCACTATCTGCTATTAGCAAAAAGAAAAGCTGCGAACAGGAAGTGATTGATTTAACGTTAATTAGTTTCGCCCACTATAGAGGTAATTGCATGGATTTATTCTGACTGCAATGAGCGTAAAAAATCATAACTTTATTTGCATTTTCAGATTTATTATTAAAATCCCACGAACGAAAGTGACGTGAAAAGAGGCTGATGTATTTGGTTTCGCTTTAGCAAACTAGTCTTGCACACTCGTGACTTTAAACCTGCACGCAGTTCCAGAACACTGATTTAACTAGGTCTGTTTGTTTTCTAAAGAACGACTTCATAAATATTACTTAAAATACACTGCAGGGTGCAGTATTGGTTTATATTAGCTGCTCACAGCGAGCTAGTGGACGAAGTTTAGAAATCGCAAGGAAAGAATAATTTAAATAACAAAACAGTCATCCACTCACCAGGGTGCGAAGAACTCCACCAGGATGAAATCGTGGTCTCCTATTTTGCTGTCAAAATCGTCATCTGTGAACTCGAGCACATCACTGGCCCGCGCGGCCGCTGCGAAAGCAACGATAAAGAGCAAACCCAGCATCATTCTAAACCCTTTTCAGTGCAAAGCGAAGGGAACTGTTTATATGCCCGCAGCCCCTCGGTTAACGGCTTCTTTTTAACGTGGTGCTGAGTACGGAAGGAGTTCCCAAAGGAAAGGCCCACTGGAACTGGAACCCTGCACTCAATGAAAGAGAAAGCGCAGACGGACGGCACGGATGTACAAACCCGGAGCTCTTCAAAGTAACCAAAGTGTGGCATCTCACTATTGGATTTTCAGCCGCGTCATGATGTTGCATGTAGCCAATCAGGACTCGGGAAGCACACATCTTCCGGGTAGGAATCATCCTTTGCATTCAATAAGGAAAACTTGTTTTCTCATCCAGTGTACTGTGTCCAAATTCTCTTTGAGTTTATATAAATATGTTTTGCATATATACGTATATATAATACATTTAAACATGTTATGTTGTAATGTACACCGTAGCGAGAGACACTATATAGAGTTGGTAGACTTTTCTTTCAGGAAAAAACAGAACAGGAAATAGAAAATTGATTGTTAGTTTAATAAGAATAAAGTAAATTTATATAAATAATAGAGGTATTTCTTTTTGATTTTTTAATTATTTTAACGTTAATATAATAATAAT
>CAIGQQ010004470.1:2832242-2913190 GCA_903798035.1 Danio albolineatus
GGACACTATTACTGTGCACCCTGGCCTTCTGGATCATATGGGACCGGCTCTCTGTTCACCCCAGGTAAAAACCTAGAGATAGGATTAGGGTGTGTTCTGTAAGGTAGTGGTGGGTGGGACACAGGACACACCCTAAACTGCCAAAAAATGATAGTAATATTTAAATGTGTTTTTGCTATTCTGTGAAATCAAATAAAACATGTGGCTGATTGGCTTTTGTCTGTTTGGTTCCTAGCTCGGGTGAAACACGCTGGGTGGAACTGACCATCTGCATGCCAATTGCACACTCTGTTACAGTGTGCATCCAGAGATCTGACATTAATCAATCACTCACTCAATCAACTTTTTTTTATCCCGTCTTTATACATCCAGGGGGCTGTTCAAATTGCTTTACAACATTAAAAGATAATTACACATTAAAACATGTAAGATGGTAAGAACACAATAGGAATAAGTGTGTCATTAAAACAATAGTACTTTTTACACTACTGAATACCAAAAGCAATTCTAAATAAATAGGTTTTAAGCCTGAAGGATCAAGTCATGAATGCCCATTCAAAATGAAAAAAGTCATGAAGCTGCATTTAGGCAGGATGACTGTCAAAAGACCAGAAAAGGCAGTTTACAAGAGAGTTTAAATAAAATAAATTAAAGGTTTGTCTAAGGTTTGCTAAATTTACCCCTAATTTTAAAATGACCTCTATATATTGGCCACTATAATACATCCCTTACTTAAAAAAAATAAATCAATAAAATTTCACTAAATCCGGGTCTTTCTCAAGATGCATTACTGCAGAAATTCATAAGTAAAAGGAATGAATCTGCAAACCTGCTTTGTGAAATCTGTTCTCCGTCACTAACACTAGAGGGTGCACTAAGACAATGAAAGATGCCTTTTTCCATTATAGATATATTTAATCATGTTTGTGTTTTGGCAATCTATCTATCTAGCGTGCTTGTCTTTTTTGCATCTGAGATGTTTCCCAATTAGTAAAAGTGACTTTGAACCTGTTTTTTTTTTCTTCAATGTCACCAGCTGAGTTTACTAAGAACATTTTTGCACTGGGGAAAATACATAAAAAAATCATGGCAATTATGACAAAACTTAAAAACACATAGCTAGAAGCCTCCCACTTTATTTTACATAGAGTGACTCACCTTATGGAGGTGGCCTTTTTGACTAGCTATTTTACTAGTCGCCATACACCTGTTGGTCACCCAGAATTTTTAATTTGGTCAATAGCCTATTCTGTTGAACACCAATGTGTCCAAAAGATGTTTTCAAAAATGTCGGAAACCTTGGCTGCAAACCAGATGCACATGCGAAACTGTTTGTAAAACTTTTAAGGCATACACCTAACCCCTCCCCTAACCCTACCCCACAGTGACGCCACTAAGGCCCAATCCCAATTCTGTTTTTGTACCCCTACCCCTACCCCTTGGCCCTTCCCCTTCCCTTTGGCCCTTACAACCGAGTGTTAAGTGGAAGGGCTTCAAAACTGCCCCCCTAAGAATTGGGGCAGCACTTCAACACCTGCACATGTCATCATATGTCATCGCGATCTCTTGCTTCATATGAGATCAGACGATCACGACTGCTGTAGTTATTCCAGTTGTGTTATTTTTTGGTGTTTATCTTCAGGAAATCACTGAAGGCATATATTATGTTATCATAACGATCCAATGTGGCAATAAGATCGTAACTGTCCTGTGCATTTACTCAGTGGCCATACTCATCTATGTAAACACACGAAAACAACATTAACATTATAGCAGACACTGTAAAAGCTCATTCCCAGCCACTAGACATTACTGACAGAGTATTCCAGTGTCATCGTGTGTCAGAATGTTCTGGGACTGCTGTACAGGAGTTATGATTATGGATTATAGATCGCAAAATTTAGCGGGTTTTTTTTAAAAGCATGACGGTAAAAGACGAACGCGGTTCGTAAAAATTCGTAATAATGACAAAAAATACTAATTTGTGGATCTCCTTACTTCCGGGTTTAGCTATCCTGCCGCTGTGGCAGGTGCATTCTGGGAAAAAATTCTTACCCCTCCGTTTTAAGTGTGGCCCTGAAAAATCTCCGTTCGAAGGAGTGTATACCCCTTGCCCTTAGCCCTACCCCTTCAAGCTAAAGAGAATTGGGACACCCCTACCCCTTGACGTGAACGCGCAAAACGAGGGGTAGGGGTAAGAGGAAGGGCTAAGGGGGAGAATTGGGATTGGGCCTAAGTCTTCAGTGATTGTGTCTGAGACTGTATATCTTAGCTTGCATGAGGTAGTCTGCTTGTGGAACCGATACTAACCAAACCATGGAAGCCAATATAAACCATGCAGTGGCTGTAGGTTTACAACATTCTTCAAAATATTGTCTTTTGTGTTAAACAGAAAAAAGAAAGTCATAAAGGCTTAAAACCACTTGACAGTACAGTATAATATATTTTACAGTATAATATAATATATTGTACAGTATATATATTTTAGCTACTGAATTAATTGAATTAATCGAATAAATTTTAATCCAGGGACGGCACGGTGGCACAGTGGGTAGCACTGTCGCTTCGCAACAAGAAGGTCACTGGTTTGAGCCTTGGCTGGGTCAGTTGGCATTTCTGTGTGGAGATTGCATGTTCTCCCCGTGTTCATGTGGGTTTACTCCTGGTGCTCTGGTTTGCCCACAAGTCCAAAGATGTGCTATAGGTGAATTGGGAAAGCTAAAATTGTCCGTAGTGTGTGTGAATGAGTGTGTATGAGTGTTTCCCAGTGATGGGTTGCACCAGAAAGGGCATCTGCTGCGTAAAACAAATGCTGGATAAGTTGGTGGTTCATTCCGCTGTGGTGACCCCTGATTAATAAAGGGACTAAGCCGAAAAGAAAATGAATGAATGAATGTTAATCCACTGGCAGCATGGGGGTTCAGCGATTAGCACGGTGGCCGCACAGCAAGAAGGTCACTGGTGCAAGCCCTGGCTGGGCCAGTTGGCATTTCTGTGTGGAGTTTGCATGTTCTCCCCCTTTTCGTGTGGGTTGCCTCCGGGTGCTCCGGTTTCCAAAGCTATACAGTGTAAGGGAGTTGGATAAACAAAATTGGCTGTAGTGTATGATTGTGTGTGTGTGTGTGTGTACTAAGTGTACTAGGTTGCAGCTGCGTAAAACATATGCTGGAATAGTTGGCAATTCATTCTGCTTTGGCCACCCCTGACATGGAACTGAGCCGGAGGGGAATGAATCAATGAATGTTAATCCACGCCGCTAGGTGTCATCACATGACTGCACATGATTAAACCTTTAAAAATGGTTTTCATTGTACAGTTTTTGATACTTTTAAATTCCCTATGAAGTCACAATTATTTTTTTTTAGATGTGGGTATCAGTCGTCATGAAATCAAAATGTACTTTTAAAATTTTTGTGTGAATATAGTAGTGCTTGTTATAAATGATGTATCTGTGCATTTCATCATTTTCCAAAAATGTATTTGCCCTCATTATCGTTTTACAAATGCCATCTCTCCCCGAACCTTCCCTCCCCCTTGAAACAATTTTTCTTCTGGTCACTTGGAATGCCTTTCAGGAGGGGCTGTCAGTTTTCAGTCTTATTATTTCTGCCCGGATTTTTGGACATCAGTAAAACCCTCATTTTGTCCATATCTAAACTCCTTCATTTTGTTAGCAATGCCCATCTTCCAATTGTCAGAGCTGCTCTATGTCCTACACTATGTCTCTATGTGTTTCAGTTCATATTACGTCACACAAAAAAGCACATTTTAAAGCACTTTACAGGACCGTTAAGTATAACACCAGTGAAGCAATAAACACAATAAACACTCTCTGTATCCGTCAGCAGTTTATATCATCAGCATCTTCCACGAAAACGTCTTTAATTCTTGTACACCTGAGGCAATTTTCAACAATGGCTGTAATAATGTTATTGCAACACAATCAAGTAAGATACATTGTGACAAATCATTAAGGCCACAAATGAACACAATCATGATGTACGATACATTTACTCCTGCGTTATACTGGAGTGTCGAATATGTCGGATGTAACACAGAGGCATGCTTTATGGATCAGTTTTAGCGGAATATTAAAGGTGGGAGGAGCACACGAGAGGGTGGAGCCAGGAGACAGGGAGGAGCTACGAAAGACCACCCAGTCTATTTGAACTGGCTGATGGGGGCGGGGATTTTGATGTCTTGGCCTTTCTCCAGTTTCCTCTCACATTCAATGAGATAGTTCACTCCGTCTATCACGGTCTGCACCAGCTGGACCTGAGCACATATTGAGGGAAACAAGTGGCCAAAGTGAGGTCATGTTTTTTTTAGGATTTAAAAAGATCAAAAAATGAAAAATATTACTTTTATATTTACTCATCACAATAATATATAATACCCATCACAATAATATAGTACCAGTTATCAGATGATATTTACATTAGCAGTTAATTAATAGGGTGTGCAAAACACTGTTCCTAGACTGGGTATGCTATAAATACATACTGTACAACAACAAACATAAAAAGGTAAATACAATTTAATGCAATTGAAATATAATATATATAATAAATAAGTCTATATTAAGTCTGACTCTTTTTTTAATAAATATGTTTGAATATGTTTTTTAATGATCTTTTTGTTGCTTTCTAAATTTTACTGCCATTTTGTTTTAGAACTTTAAGGAAACCTTTTATTTCCTTAGTTATCTTTTTTTTCCTTTTTTAATTTATTCCTGTGATAACAAAGCTGAATTATTGCAGTAATTAAGAATATTTAGCAGCACATTTTTTTACTGTATTGATAATATTTTTCTTGAACAGCAATTAAATTAAAATCATTTTTGAAGAATTGTTTGGCATTGAATGTCCCACAAGTTTGCAATCAAACTAATACAGCCTTGGTAAGCATATTAAAAATCCTTAGGAATATCAGTACGTATATATGTATTCCTTCATAACAAGAACAAATAATTATCACTAATAACTTGTTACTCATTTAATAACCTTGTTAAATGTATTTTTTTCATATTGTACATTACATTTTTGTGATCCCTAATTTTTAGACGAGAATGCTGCCTGACAAAAGTCTTGTCGCCTATCCAAGTTTTAGGAACAACAAGTAATAACTTGACTTCTAGTTGATCATTTGGTATGAGAAGTGGCTATTATGAAAGGTAAAGGCCTCTAGATTTTGCTTATTTTATCCAAATAATATATAATCATGCCTTGATATTTAGTAATTTAATAGGCCAGTAAGGTCTGACTTAATAGAAATAATGTAAAGTATAGAATATAAAGTCATGGTGCAGTGGAAAAAGAATAAATATTGTGTATGACTCCCATGAGCTTGGAGGGCTGCATCCATACATCTCTGCAATGACTCTAATAACTTATTTATAAAGTCATCTGGAATGTTCTTGCAGGACTCCCAGAGTTCATCAAGATTCTTCGGATTTATGTTCAATGCCTCCTCCTTCATCTTACCCCAGACATGCTCAATCATGCTCATGTCTGGTGACTGGGCTGGCCAATATTGGAGCACCTTGACCTTTGCTTTCAGGAACTTTGACGTCAAGGCTGAAGTATGATGCTACGTTCACACCAGACGCTGATGAAGCATCAAGCATGAGTGACTTGCATGTTAAGTCAATGCAAAGATGCAAATAGTCATCCTGTGACACAATACTGGCGAATGAGGAGGCATGAATGATGCAGTTTGCTTGAATGAAGCTTGAGAATCGCTCCATTTGGAAAATCTGAACATCAGTGGACATTCGCGTCATGTTAACCAATCAGGAGCTTGCTCTTGTAGGGTGTGATTATGACGTAGCGCCTGTTGTTGGTGTCCCAGGGGAAAATTTTCCAGGGGAAAATTGCCTGCACCAGACAACAGTTCATCAAACTGGGCTCGGCTCAGTCTGAAGCACCGCTGAAAGCTTCCATCATCCAGGTATAGTTTCTGGAGTTGATGGACTCAGAGAGCTGGGTGCATCTCTGAATGGATATAGTGGACTCAGACACGTCTCTGAACAAATCGAAGCTGTTTATGAGCCTTCATAATACACATAAACACAGCTATTCTCTCAATCCGTGAATCAGCATCTATTGTGATGTGAATTTGATGCACAAATGAAGTGGATTTGATACGCGAATAAAGTGAGTAAACTCAAAATGTTCACACATCTATTTATGAATAGTGTGATTTATTCAGCAGGAGAACACAGAGAACACTGCAGGAGATTTGCCATTTACAATGTGATGGGCAGCACAAATGTTTTGATAACTCAGGCTGTTGATGTCGCCATCCTCTCTGCAGATCTCTCACATGCCCCCGTACTGAATGTAACCCCAAACCGTGTTTTTTCCTTCACCAAACTTGACTGATATCTATGAGAATCTTGGGTCCATGCAGGTTTCATTAGGTCTTTTTTCATTAGGCCACTTTTCCAAATGATCAACTAGAAGTCAAATTATTATTTGTTGCTCTTACAACTAGGATCAACGACAAGACTTTTGTCAGGTGATGTAGATTTAGAAAGATTAAAAAGCAGTTTTTAGGCATTTAAACAAAGCAGCACAGGACACTGATATCATTATGAAATCTCCACTGACCTCTGATTGGCCCAGCCTGTCCAGATTGGAAATATCAAAAGTGCTTCCAACAGCAGCCGTGTCCACTCCTCCAGTCCCTCTTTTCTGGAGCCGCAGGTTATCCAGGATTTTAGAGAAACGAGGGTCCTGCAAGAGAAACCATCATTTTTTTGTATATAAGTATTGTTATACGAGCTATTTATTGATATTATAATCCACATAATCTTTGCTATTTTTGGGTTACCCTAACACCAGACATAATGTATCAGATTTGCTTATTGGAAATAAATTTATGGATAAATTGTGCAATATTATTAACATGACATGGAATAGGAAAGAAAGTGAAGACCTTGCTGAGGCGAGGAAGGTTGACATGGACTCCAGCTCGCAGTCCAGTGCCCAGGTTTGACGGACAGGTAAGAATGTAACCCAGACGCTCATTCCACATGAATTCCCAACCCTTCTCCTGAATTAGTCTCTCAACCTGAGGGACAAAGATTAAAAAATGTGTTGTGAGGATGATTAGTGATAGTTTACTAAAGATTGGTTTAGAAATAAAAAAATAAATAAAAAAACAATGTATATAATATTTAAAATATAGTTCACCCTGAATTATTTACTAAGCCTCAAGTGGTTATTTACTAAGCCTCAACACAAAAGAAGCTATTTTTACGAATGTTCAAAATCATAAGCCAGTTACATCCATAGTGGGAAAAATATACTATGGAAATCTATAGCTATGCAATCTTCTTTATTTCTTTAGTGCTTAATAGTAAAATAAAAACCTCTATGTCTAAAAAAACTATGTATGTAAAATATTCTATTAGACTAATCACCAAACCAAAACTGTTCATGCATACAATACACATGCAGCTGACAGAAATGACATAGATTTTCTTACCATATGTGCAATTTAAGTATGATTCTTTTTTAAGCATATGCAAAAGAATCAGAATAGTACGAGCAACCCATAAGTGGGTCACCTGTTTTTTTTTGTTTTTTTGACTATGTGAATACTGTTGAATTGTTTTTGCATAGCAAAGTTTGTTTGTCCACAAGGTTTTAATACAGAACCAGGCTGCAGTTGAAAGAGGTATAACAAAAACAACAGCAATATTAAGTTGTACGCACATATTATAAATCTTCTAAGCACATGTACCATTTGAGAGTTACAAAACACATTTCATTCAGTAGACAACCATCCATCTTAATGCAGAAAACCGCAAATATGCTGAGCAGAGTTAGACGCAATCACGTCACGTTCAGCAATATATTTCTTTTTGAATCTCAAAAGAAAAACAGCTTCTTTTTTTGCAAGATATCCTGAGTTTTTGCAATAGTTCATATTATTAGACCTGTTTTTTAAGTGAATAGCTTTCTATTTTCATTCAATATTTGGCATAATTGACAGTAAAAAAAATAGAACTTTGCTAAGATTATTAGCTGGGTTTACATTACCCTCATGTAAAATGATGTAAGTACACTCTATGGCAAGATCAATTTAGCAGGAACTTGCATCAAAATACTATATATATATATATATATATATATATATATATATATATATATATATATATATACACAAATATAAAATACTGTCAACTAAAATGTCTGCAATGACACATCTTGCTTTAGGCAGAGATGATCAATTTGTGATGCTATTTCCATGAAGTGGTGGGAAAAACTCCAAGGATGAAACTTTCTCATGTTGAGCAACTCTGTTTGTGCAAATTATACATTGGAGTATACGCTGTAAGGTTATGAAGGCTCTAAAACAAAGTATAGAGCATTTTGAGGGATGTAAACAATAACAATGGTCCTAACGTATTTCCTGTTTAACTCTTTTCATTTCCGTAGCTTCCGGGAATCCAAAAATTTCCAGATATTGATAAATAATGTTATGACAACTTTTTTAATGTCAAGTTATGATTGAAATACCTCTTGTTACAGTTGCGAAATAGTTTAACAACAAGCAGAAAATGTTTATGGACCAATGACATCACCACATTGAAATGGTCTATACACTGTATAATTACACACAGATGCATGTCTGGCAAGACAATATGTTTACAACTGTGTGTCCAAAAAAGGACTTGCTCTGAGCTGCAATAAACACAGCTGCAGCATCTCTGCTGGACAAATAATGGAGTCTTGTGTGCTTTATTTTACAATGACTGAGATCCACATGTGTAAATGTGCATGACCTCACCTCTTGGAGACCCTTGCAGAAACGCTCAAAGACTCTCCTCATGTTGCCCCCCTTCTCCATTGAGATCACTCGAGTGTGGTCTTCCTCGTTGATCCACACGAGGAAGGTTTTCTCATTGTTGTGCCTGGAATAGAAATGTATCTGGTTACCATGATCTGCACAAATATTGAGGCCTAAGTTTTCAGCCTATAAATACTGTATATGCATGTGGCCACATAGGATTTTTGAATATCTAATAGACGGAAAGTTACGTTTTAAAGGGATCTTGACCAAAATAGTGGGAGGCACTTTAAATTCATTTATTCATTTTCCCTCGGCTTAGTCACTTTATTCATCAGAGGTCGCCACAGCAAAATGAACCACCAACTTACTCAGAATAGGTTTGACACAATGGAGGGCCTTCCAGCTGTGGCCCAGTACTGGGAAACACCCATACACTCTCACATGCACATTCATACACTACTGCCAATTTGTTTTTTTTAATTCAATTTACCCACATGTCTTTGGACTCTGGGGGAAAACCGGAGCACATGGAGTAAATCCATGTGAAAACGGGAGAACATGCAAACTCCACACACACACCCAGCCGAGGTTCGAACCAGCAATCTTCTTGCTGTGAGGTGACCACTGAACCACCGTGTCACCCACACTTTAAAGTTTTAAACTAAAATGGGTCAACACATTTGAGTAGAGATATTAGCATTTCACGATTCCTTTCAAAATAAGAGCCTGTCCTCTGTTCTCAAATCTAGCTAACATGACCTTATTTCATTTTTAGACTTGCGATTAGATATAATGATGTCAGAAATGCTTTGTTAGCTCAAAAACCATTAGGGTATTAAATAAGAGGCAATTCCTAAATTGAGCCTGCCATCACTGGCACACTTTCCCTCGCTGGAAGGAGGAAGAAGTGAAAGAAGGTGGATGAATAATGCAGGAGATGTAAGTGAGCCACGGGTACACTCCGTGATCAATATCAAACCACAGCAGAAGACTATTTCTGGGTGTAGCACAGTTCTGCCAGGTATCGTTCGCCCTCAAACCCCTCCAGCACCACTTTGAGTCTTTTTCACTGAGGTTAAAGTGCATGTATTACAATCCTTTAAGTTGTGTTTTGATGTAACAGAGGCCAGCTACACTAAAAAATAAAAGGGTTTTAGCAGTGATGCATAGAAAAACCATTTTTGTTCCTTTTTAGCCAAGAACATTTCTTTTGCGTTAAAGATCTTTTTGTGGGATTAAAAAGATTACATGCATGTTAAAGGTTTTTCTTGGAGCAATCAATGCCAATAAAGAATCTTTTAAATAAGTGTAACAGAAGCTTTTCCAAGTAAACATGACCCTCCCTGTCCTCAAGAGACACACTAATGACTCACACTAGAAGCTGTGGTCTTCAGTGTCCTTGTTAGAACCCCCTGCCTTCCATCTAGGAATTTCCCATTCGAATCCCACTTGTAGTCGAGCAAAAAACCTGAGAGGATATATTAATGCCCTGACCCAGATTGTAATAACGTTTGATAAAAATAATAAAAATTCCTAACACATATATAGTGCTTATCTGCATACTCAAAGCACTTTACACATTTTTTTTTGGGGGGGGGGGGGGGGATTCACCTCATCCACCACCAGTGTGCAGCATCCACCTGGATGAAGCGACAGCAGCCATATTGTGCCACACCACACCACACACCAGCTGATTGGTGGAGAGGGGACAGAGTGATAAAGCCAATTATGATATGGGGATGGTTAGGAGAACATGAGTGACAGAGGCCTTTTTGTGGACAGACGACGAGGTCGAGTGGTTACTTGAAGTAACAAATGAATATAAAACATCCATGGCTATCGAAAATACAGTGTTTAAAGTGAAGGCTGGTCTGCCGTCTTCAAGTCATGTGCGCTTGACGAATAAGGGAAGGATACGCAATGACCCAAAAGCCCCAATCACGTAGCGGATCTCAGCAGCCACGCCTCCGTTTTCAAAGGTCTCTGTTTACCTCCATCCACACTAAGACGGAGCAGCAGAGTTTTAGAATCAAAATGGCCTCTCCAGCGTTTACAAAACGCTTCGTTTTCGCGGCTCGAAAACTCCGTAGCAAAACTTATGCGTTTTAAAACGAAAACGCATTAGTGTAAACGGGGCCATAGAGTCCCCACCAATTTACACACAGACCACAAGTTGAGAACCCCCTGCAGGCCTCACTAACACCACTTCCGCCAGCAACCTAGCTTTCCCATGTAGTCTCCCATCCAGGTACTGACCAGGAGCAGCCTTGCCTAGCTTTAGTTGGCAACCATGTGACAGTTGCAGAGAGCTAGCTGCCTGTTTAGTGATTAAGTGTAACAGAGACTGGTGTAGCAGGATGTGTGCAGGTAAACCTCACTCTCCTGGCTTCAAAGTACATCTTTGCAACTCATGCTAAAGGTTACAGGTTTTAGTATCCTTGTTAGTATACCTGCATTCCACTTTAAATTCTGCTAGTGACAAGAAAAGTACCACCAGGGAGTTTATATGTGTGTCATGACCTGGATAGTAATCAGGTTTAGGTGTTCAGTGTAACAGAGACTGGCTAGCAGGAATGGTGTGGGTAAATCTAACTCCACTGGCCTCAAAAGGACACCGTAGCGACTTACAGTAGCTAGAGGCTATGGTCTTTAGTATCCGTTATTAGTGTAACTGCCACTTTAAATCTTGATAGGGACAATGAGAGTAAACTAAGAGGGTTTATATTGGTGCCGTGACCCGTATATGAAGGATGTTCATGGATCAAGTGCATTGCAGAAGTGTAAGCCTCACTCTTGTTGTCTCAAGTAGTGCATTAACAACTCACATTAGCAACTATGGTCTTTAGTGTACTTGTTAGCATAAGTAAATTATATGCCAGATACACCAGTTCAAATCCCACTCGGGGCAGGGACTAGATCCAAATGAAAATTGCATAATATACCATCTCTTGGTACATCCTGTATACACTGACGAAAAAAAAATGAATGTATAATTGAACTCACCAGATGCCTCTAGCATCAGGCCAGTCACGTGCCATACCCGCACATGTCAGCAATGGCGACACAGGTTTATCAAACAGGAAGTGATCCTACAAACCAAAACAAACAGCCAGATTGATTACTTGGGTTTAAGCTGACTACACTGAATGCAGTATAATTACATTCGTGAATACACCCACATCAATAAGCTGCTGCTGCTCCTGTTCAGTCATTACAGTCAGGCTGTAGTATTTTCCAGCCAAATCCCCTTTTAGGCCTGCCAAAGCATCAACCACAACCCTCTCCACCTCTCTGCGCTCAGCACGGGTGCAAGCCGGAGGGAGACTCAGGCCTCGGATACTTCTGCCCGTCCTTACTCGAGACGACAGCACGTACTTCTCATCAAACATGCCTCCTCGTATCTGATGGGAACAAAGTAGGACAATCTTAATGGAAGTAACTCGAAACTTCAAGGCTTGTGTCTGTTACCTGACTTTACAAAGCATGTGAATGAATGCCAAGCTATCATGATATTATATAACTGGGTATTATTATACATTATATCAGTATGTTGTTTTCAGGAGGAAATTGTAGTGGTATCGACAACCTTCAAAGGGATAGTTCACCCTCATTTATTCACCCTTCATTTGTTTCAGACCTGTCTGAACTTCTTACTTCTGTTGAACACAAAATAATATATTTTACAGTGAGCTGGAAACCTGCATTTGTTTTTCCTACTATGTTCAACAGAATAAAGAAACTCATAAATGTTTGAAACAAGTAAATCATGAGTAAATAGTGAGGAGTACGTTTAAATTTTTGGGGTGAACTAACTCCTTAATGCTGCAATGAGAAATGGTGATATTTTCTTCCATATTATGAGATACAATTGAGAATAGACATGAAAAAATAGACGTTGTTGATTGCATTGAGATGTAGGTATCGCATACAAAAGTTAAGACCCAAAAGATTAATTTCTAAAATATTGTATTATTTAGTTATGAAGAATAAAAATAAATATAAAACACAGATTAATTAAGGCTCAAAAAAGATTGGTGTCAGTGTTACGGTGTTATTACTAAGTAATATTAATATATCAATAATATTATTTTATTTATATGAATGTTCTGAAAATCTGGAGGACAAGACATTTAAAAATCCAAGATATTTTTTAAAAATTATTTTTATTTTTGTTACTGTTCATGTAAAACTAGAATTTATAACCATTTGTCACTTAATTTACACCGGAAATGGTAAATATTTTAAAATAATAATATAAATATTTAATAACATATTTGCATATTTTCATGGTTCTCTTGTGATCACATGAACAACATTTAAAATATGCTTAGTGTTCACTAGGTTTATTGTGAATAAAAGTATTTTAATTTCTTGTTTCTATGATAGACATTTTAAAGATGTCATTTCTGATCTTTTAATGTATTTTACTGTTAACTTACCAAAAAAAATGACCCCTTCAAAAACAACTCTTGGTAGGTAAAAAGTACCCATAAGTCAAGAAACAACTCAATACAGTTAAAATTGCATGTGTAACTAAAGCGTTTTCTCCTACCTTACTTGAATCCAGGTCAGTGGGGTGTTTCATGTTGCAGGGGTCATAACCATTGTGCCTTTCTTTGATGACTGGGTTAAAGATGTCAGCAAAAACCTGCAGAAAACATTTGTGATGTACTTTAGTCCTCCAAAAATGCAAATCTCTTAATATGCCAAATGTGTGATATATAATATCGTCTCACCTCATATGACTCTTCATCTCCTGCCACCATTCCTACTGTCTTTATGAAAGGATGACCTGGATTGTCCACGCCAGTCTGAATAGCCTCGTCCAAAGTGTAACCATTCGGAGTGGATTTATCACACAGCTTTGCGTATACGGCAGGAGTCAGGTGACTGGCCATACAGTTATTGTGCTTCCGCAAATCTGGATATTCAGCACTGTTAAGAAACAGATCTAAGATTTAGCCTTCATCTGAAAATAAAAGGCACAGGCTGTGTTTGAAGTCAAGTAAGATCCAAGACGTTTTTGGGGGGTATACTAACAAAATAATACACTTTTAAAAATTTGGTTTTATTAGTAAAAAGTGTAGTAAACATTTTAGATTTTTATTTTGATGCATTTACTATTATTTGCATAACTACATTTTTTGCTATAAACTTCATGGACAAGCTATTTCACTATATTGAATTTTTGGTTAATATGATTTTAACCAAAATAACCATGCTTTTTTGTATTTGTATGGTTTTATTTGTAGTAAAACCATGTTTAATTTCATAAACGGAGTTTTGATCAATCAGTTTTGAAAAATCAGTTTTGATTTTTTTTAAAAATCAATTTTGATTCTGAATAAAATTATGAGATGCTAAAAAAGCTTCATATAAGTTAGTTTTGCTGTACTGCCTAAAAAACGTTTTAGCGTCAAATGCGCGTTCTGAACGCGTCACTTTCATAAACACGTGGCCGGATTGGAGTTAGGTATCTAAACAGCGCACTACTTAGGTACCTAAACAACGTCTTGAGCGTCAAAAGCGCTCAAATGCGTCAGAATTCCTTGGAATTACAGCGCCTTTGAGCGCTCCAAACGCGTCTACTGAGATCGCCCAAAATCATTACAGTCGCGTTCCGAACGCGTCAAACCAGTGTGCTACCAATCTCAATTTGAGCCTCACACACACTGTGCTTTTAATGATAAAATGTGAATTGGGTGTGAGGATATAAATCTATGCGTAGGCCTAATGCATATGCAATACAGAAAGAAAATAATAAATAAATAAATAAATAAGCGATTAATTTTCAAGGATGTTAACTGTACACGGAAAGGAAAAAAGAGTCAATGTTTAAACGGTTTATTCGTTTTTAATTAATTCATAATTTAATTCATCAATTTTGTTTTACATTAAAACGAGCAAACCACACGCTGAAAAAATTTGCCTAGTATGATTATTTATCGTCACGTACGAGACTGTGTAACTGGAACATTCTGCTTGGTATAACTAAGCATTTTTGACGCCCACTCTGGTATTTGTGTAACACAATGGCTTGTGTGCCCCGGCATCACAATATCTTACTGTCTTCTGCAACATATGCTCGTCATGACAGATTGGTATGATGGCTGTGTTACCTCGCGGGATAGATTCTCCGGACGCTCGATCCTGCGCTGACATGCTGCTCCCTGTTCAAGAAGAACCCGACGGTCAGAGATCCCGCACCGACCAGCGACAAGATGCCAACCTTCCTGTTACCGGACAAAATCCGTGCGAAGCTGCTTGCCATTTTAACACTTCAACCGCAGACGAGAGCTCTCCAGATGAATGTGATCTTGAAGGATGGACAGACAGAAGGATAGACACTGGGATTACTAGAGGATGCAGGAATGCTGCGGATAAAATGTCCTTCTCCCAGTACGACTAGATCGCCCTCCCTCCTTTGAGCAGCTTCACAATCAGATGATTCAGAAACTCGTCGAGAACCAGCAGCTTCTGACACCCTTAACCACTTCAACCACTCAACAACCTTGAATAGGCTACACTACACATTTTATTATATGGCTTTTTTGTATTAATGTCTTACTGGGTTATTAAGGGGAACAATAAATGATTTGTTAACCATAAAGCAAGCGACAGATCATATGAAACATGTACGTGACTTTGAAGCTCATTGGGTGCAGCAGCTTCACCTGTAAAAACGTGTACGCACGCCCGTCTGCAGCACGCGCATGCGCACTAGGGGTTGAGGCTGATGAATGGCCCCGTTGCATAAATTACATGGTTGTTTAGATATAGGTTGAGATTTGGTGTTCTGTGGTTGGTATAGACCAGCAATTAGTTTAACTGGAGGAAAACTGGACGCTTTTTTACCCTTGACTGATCTTTATTTTAAGTTTAAACGTGTTATAAATGCTCAATTAGCTACATCACAAAATGGCTCCAGGTTGTTACGTCAGAAATCTTCTAGTGGAACAATTATGCTTAATTTCCGAATTTTAGAACGATAGAGTTTGACAAAAAGAGAAAAAATACAAAACAAACGTAGCATTTTAAAGCTTTATTGCTTTGTATGCTTTTTTTGTATTTTTACAAAGGCATTCAAAACATTGCAATATGGTAATTTGTTAATAGTAATACATTATAGCCACAACAACTTAGGCTAATTTATATATAATTTATATAATTTCTATGCATACCCACATTTAAAAAAATACTACAGGAAATAAAGCTAAATACTGTATGTTTTTGAACTATACTATACTCTGTAGGCTTTTAGTATTACAACACGGTTGATGAATGCTGCAGCGTACTGTAGTGTTTATGAAGTATAGTGAACTGATAAACTGCTACTTTAGTTTTTTTATACTTTAATAAACTGTGGTGTGTTGTAGAATAATATACTCTATTTGTAGATAACTTAATTTTAGAAAGCCTAATTTTATAGGCCCTATAACAGTTTACAGTCAAATTACATTACCACAGCAACTACCGAGTTACCACAATATATTAAATCAAGTACTTTATAATGGTTCAAAACATTATAGTATTGACTACAATTTAATTTAGTATTTTTTATGCAAGCAATTGCATTTTGGTAAAATATGCATGCACTGCAAGCATAGGTCAAAGACGGGATGTCCCATTTTAATATTAGCATCGAATTAAGTTCATTTTTTCATTTTCCTTCGGCTTAGTCCCTTTATTCATCAGGGGTGGCCACAACAGAATGAGCCGCCAACTTATCCAGCATTTGTTTTACACAGCAGATGGCCTTCCAGCTGCAACCCAGCACTGGGAAACATCCATACACACTCATTCACACTGATACACTATGGCCATTTTAGTTTATTCAATTCGCCTATAGTGAACACGAGGAGAACATGCAGAAGAAATCCCTTCTGGCCCAGTTGGGACTCGAACCAGTGACCTTTTTGCTGTGAGGCAACAGTGCTAACCACTGAGTCACCAAAAATACATAGAAAAATTTATTCCATTGATAATAGAATGCATTTTTAATAGAAGTAAAATGTCTATACTTTAATGCTTTGACTATCGTTTGTAAAAATAAATGTCAAAATATTGTCCAAAAATGACAACATCATAAGTAATACATATAAAAAAAACTATACTATACTAAACTAAAAACGTCAGAACATCTTTGCTGACATTATGTGTAAAACCTAGTATTTTAAAGGATGGGAATAAGATTTGAAATGACAACAAATTTGTTATTTTGAAGCTGCACTGTGAGTGTTACAATATTTTATAAAATGATTCTTGTTCTAAACTGCACAGTGTCTTGTGCTAATGAATTACTCTCATTCAACCCTGTCTAGCCTACTTCCCAGTAATAGGGAGGGTCTAAAAAAGTTGCATTATAAAATAATCAATATTGCTATCAGTAAAAGTAGTGTCTTCATTTTGTGAAACATTTAACAAAGGTGTTGTAAATAACCACGTGACCAACTACAGTATATGACATCTGTTTCTAAAGTCCTTAAAAGGGAGCATTAAACAGCCTTAAAGATACAATGATCGCATTATTGTTACATATAGTATTTAAGTCCAGTATAAACATAATATTCATTGCATTCATGACCAGTTGGAAAACTGTGTTTCTCTTGTCTTTCATAAATAAGTACAATGCATATTTGTTTTATTACACTCAAAGCAAATGCATGTGATTATTTAGCTGGGAAAACATTTGGTAAAAAAAACGGGTTAACCTACATTCATCATAAGCCTGAATTATAGGCCTAACCTTTGAAACTGCTCTTTAGTTGGGATTAAAATCCCTGGCTAAAACCGTTCCACTAGAATACGTTCCAGAAATCATGTGAAATAAATAAAAGAATTACATCTAAGCCTGCGTAATAATCCCTTACGGTAACGTCCAGCAAGCTGGTCATTATTCTGAGATTATAACCAACGTTTAAGTGTTGCCAGCCAGAAATGCCAGTGAGAGTATTGCAGGGATATTACAATGGAAATTCAGTGCAAACGTGGAATGTTTGAACAAACATGACATTCATCAAATGTCAGAGTCCTCCTCCAGAAAAGCTAAAAAATTACTGAAACGTTAAATGGCTTAGTGCACAAACTTTAAAAACTTACCAGATGCTTCTGAATCCAGCAGAAGTTGGTGTGGTGCTGTACAGGAACCAGGTACAAGGGCAATGCTTTTACTTTCTTCAATGGAGCAGAGAAAATAGGTGTGTCCTTCTTTAATACAGTACCATGGGCTGGTTAAGACTTCCTTCTGTTTGACCTGCCAGTGTATTACGCAGCAGTATTGTGCCACCCATTCATTGGCTGCCTGATGTTTCCTGGGAACAAAAATCACGACTGGATTTCTTATCTGTATCCGGTGTCATCAGAGCTGAGCTTGAGATAATGAACTCACGATTGGTTCAAAGGTCACTGTGAGAACAGCATAAATGACACGTCTCTTTACTGCCTTTATCTTGATGCACTCAAAATCAACTAAATGATGTTACAAAGAAAATCTATACTATGCTAAAGAGTAACTGAGTAATATTCAACTTAAAGGGATAGTTCACCCCCAAAAAACTCAATATTTACTCATCTTCAAAGTGGTTTCAAACCTTTATGACTTTCTTTTGTGTGCTGAACACGAAAAGAAGTTTTGAAAAAAACCTGTAACCATTTACTTCCATAGGAAAAACAAATAGTTAAAGTTTTTCAGCATTTTTCAGAATATCTTCCTTTGTGTTCAACAGAAAGAAACTCAAACAGGTTTGTGACATGATAAGTAAATAACAGAATACTTAGTTTGGAGAAAACTCTCTTTAAGGCCAGTCTTTATCAGGTATTGTTTAATAACTGATAGATGCATAGTTGTTGAACTGCTGAAGGTCTCTGAAGTCTTCAAATGATTAAAAGCGAAAATGGAAACTTTTTAGATCTTTAAAAGTCATAACAAAAGACTTGACATATCATATTATACTGCATATGATTTCTTTTGGCTAATTTCCTCAAAGAAGGCATTTATGAGTGGCATTAAAGGTAATTCTTTTTATAACCCACTATACAAACAGCTCATTATCAAGAAGTACTTTTTTGCATGTTTTATATCTAAAGCTATTATTATTTATTTATTTTTAATTAAGAAATTATGAACCTGCAAAAGTACATTAAAATATTCCCCATGTACTGTATTTTGAATGGTCTGACTGCTCCCTCTGTTGGAATTATTGTGTAATGAGGTCATTTATGAACTTGATTTTTCTCCCAAATCAAATAAATATTATTTGTGAGATGTGTGAAAGAATTTTTTTTTTTTTACATTATATACATAGTTACTCTAAACAAACTGCATTTAACAATATTCCCTGGTGATTCTGAATAATGCTGGTTGCTGGCACCCATCGACGTCTACAATTTCCACCAGCTAGCTTTTTCAAAATATCTGATTTTGCGTCAAACATTTTGAACAAGTGAACAGTGAGTAAATGATGACAGAATTTTCATGTGTAGATGAACTTTTTTGGATCTTTTTAACAACAAATACTGCAAAGTATATACACTCACCAGCCACTTTATTATGTACGTACAGCTAACTAGTGCCAGGTTGGACCCCTTTTGCCTTCAGAATTGCCTTAAACCTTTATGGCAGAGACTCAACAAGGTACTGGAAATATTCCTGAAAGATTTTGTTCCACAGTGACATGATAGCATCACACAGATTTGTCCGCTGCACGTCCATGATGCGAATCTCCTGTTCCGCCACATCAAGAAATCGAGACTCATCAGATCAGCCAACATTTTTCCAATCTACCTGTGCAAATTGTAGCCTCAGTGTCCTGTTCTTAGCTGACAGGAGTGGCACCCGGTGTGGTCTTCTGCTGCTGCAGCCCATCTGCCTCAAGGTTCCATGTGTTCAGAGATGCTCTTTGGCATACCTCGGTTGTAACGAGTGGTTATTTGAGTTACTGTTGCCTTTCTATCAGCTTGTACCAGTCTGACCATTCTCCTCTGACCCCTGGTATCAACAAGACATTTGTGCCCACAGAACTGCCACTCACTGGATATTTTCTCTTTTTCAGACCATTTTCTGTAAATTCTAGAGATGGTTGTGTGTGAAAATCCCACTAGATCAGCAATTTCTGAAATACTCAGACCAGCCCGTCTGGCACCAGCAACCATGCCACGTCTAAAGTCACTTAAATCACGTTTCTTCCCCATTTGAACTGCAGCAGATCGTCTTGACCATGTCTACATGCCTAAATGCATTGAGTGGCTGCCATGTGATTGGCTGATTAGAAATTTGCATTATTGAGCAGTTGGAGAGGTGTACCTAATAAAGTGGGCAGTATATAAATGTAAATATATATAGACTGTCTGTAGAGCAAAAAAGGTGTTTATTTTTTATAAAATATTTGTTGAATTGTTGAATTTACTCACCAGCATTACTTTATTTACTTCCAAACTTCACTGGATACAATGAACTGGAAAAAAAAACTTTATAAAAAAAGAAGCAGCAGATATGTAAGTAACCCAATAAAACTACTTTTAAAATCATTATTAAAATAAACAAGGGCATTTTTGACCTTCAGATTTTCCTCAAGAAATAGTAATAGAAATAAAATCATTGTTTATTTACCTTACGAGGTCATTCAATAAACAGTAGATGAGAATCCAATGAGACGTAAAGGTTTTGTTAGAAAATATTTTGCGATCAGATTTGGGTTGAACGCAGATCATTTTTGATGGTTCAAAATCCATAGGTATCTTCGATGTAATCCACATGCTGACAAACAATGAAAGATATATAGTGTAATACACATACTATTCTGTAGTCTAACAAAATTTTCTGGTAATGAAGTAATGTAACATAATACATTTTTAAATTACTAATGTCAATATGATTATATCTTACTTATGTTACAACTGAAATGTTATTTAATTATTGTATGCATTTTTCATTACATTTTGAACTTCAGCTAATGAACATGCACTGATGAATTACTGGTTTCAAATATTATCACAACTGTTTTCATTTTATTAAGGCTTTTCATGTATATAATGTTAATGTCCAATCAGTTAAACACATAACAAGCAATGTTGTGTATAAAACACTGTATAGGCACATTTAAAGATACATTTTTCATTGTGAAGCAGGTTCATCCTAAGACTGTTAAACTTCAGTCAATAATTAATTCCTAAAAAAACAAACAAACAAAAAGACTTTTTACTGTATCTTAACATTTTAAGGGTTGATTTGATTTGTTTTCAAAGTAACTTGACTAATAATTAGTAATCCTAATATTTTTTTACACTTACCAAAGAGAATCAGACATTTAAAAAGTAAAAAACAAATAAACATTTACACACTTTTTAAGTAGTGCAATTGAAATTACATTAATATTAAAGAAAGCAGATGTTCATTGTTATATATACAGTATGTCACAAAAGTGAGTACACCCCTCACATTTCTGCAAATATTTATTAATATCTTTTCATAGGACAACACTGCAGAAATGACTCTTTGACACAATGTAAAGTAGTCATTGTAAAGTTTGTTTAGCAGTGTAAATTTAGTGTCTCCTCAAAATAGCTAAAAATACAGCCAATAATAGCGGAACCCCTGGCAACAAAAGTGAATACACCCCTAAGAAAAAAAATGTAAATGTTAATATTTTGTGTGGCCACCATCATTTTCCAGCCTTTTCTCTTGGGCATGGAGTTGGCCAGAGCTTCAAAGGTTTCCACTGGAATCCTCTTCCACTCTTGACACCTTGTGCTCCTCCACCTTCCTTTTCAGGATGCCCCAGAGGTTTTCTAAAGGGTTTAGGTGTGGAGACATGCTTGACCAATCCATCACCTTTACCCTGAGCCGTTTAGCAAGCCAGTGGTCATCTTAGAGGTGTGTTTGGGGTCATGCTGGAACACTGCTCTGTGGCCCAGTTTCCGGAAGGGGATCATGCTCTGCTTTAGTATGTCACAGTACATGTCAGAATTCATGTTTCCCTCATTGAAATGTAGCTCCCCAATGCCAGCAGCACTCATGCATTCCCACATCATGACACTCCCACCACCATGTTTAACAGTAGACAACTTGTCTTTGTACTCCTCACCTGGTTTCTGCCTTACACGCTTGACATCATCTGAACCAAATAGGTTTATCTTGGTCTCATCAGACCACAGAACATGGCCCCAGTAATCCTGGTCCTTAGTTTGCATGTCTGCAGCAAATTGTTTGCGAGTTTTCTTGTGCATCATCTTTAGAAGAGGCTTCCTTCTAGGACAACCATGCAGACCAATTTGGTGCAGTGTGCGGCGTATGGTCTAAGCACTGACAGGATGACCTCTCATCCCTTCAATACATGCAGCAATGCTAGAAGCACTTATCCGTTTGTTTTCAAAGACAATCTTTGGATGTGACGCTCAGAACGTGCACTCATCTTATATATAATATATATCAGCTTATGTATGTATATATACTGTATATATATACACACATTTCCCAGAGACGGGTTGTGGCTGGAAGGGCATCCGCTGCGTAAAACAAATGCCGGATAAGTTGGCGGTTCATTCCGCTGTGGCGACCCCGGATTAATAAAGGGACTAAGCCGAAAAGAAAATGAATGAATGAATATATACACACAATTATGTTGTCCACAAATACAAACAAGAACAAGAAGTGCAATAAAAAGGGAAATGCCACCATTTTCTTTAGACAACAACTTTATAGAGACTTGTGTATTAAATTCGTTGCAGTTGCAATACTAGCAATGAACATCCAGAATATGCTTTATAACGAAATTAAAACTAAAGAGCCTGTTAAACAGGATGATCTTAATCACAGGATAAACACAGTTTCTCTCACTTTGTTTAGTCAACACAGTGAGTAAGTTTGCTGTAAATAGATCTTTCCTCAAATGTTCTATTACTTTAATGATAATCTGATATCTCTGGCAGAACACCATTGTCACTCCAAAACTCGTAACATCGCAACTGAACTGAAATGAACTAACATAAATATATTAATCTTATGATAAATATTTCTGTTGTTTTTATACATTTAATGTAACAAAGAGTTATATGTAACATATAACATAGACATGCTGAATATTGAGAAACTGTTTTTCAGTCTTTAATGTTACACATTATCCTTCAGAAATAATTTTAATTTGTGGCATCTTTTTGTGTTTACTCTATTAAATGAAATAAGCACACGCATGAAACACCTATTTTGCGTATTATTCATGATTTTAGTAATATAAAAAACACATTTTGTGTCTGTCTGTATGTTCTGGTCAACTCTGTTACATCAGTTATATGAAGGCTTAACAGTTTTGAAAGCACAAATTGAATGTGATTTCACGTCCTGGAAGGCATTGAAGCATGTCATTTATTTTTCTCTCATTAAATTTGTACAAGATGTTTAGGTTACATCAATAGTAGATGAATTTGTCAACTCTTGTTGTAATATTTCAGTGAATTTCTCTTTCACTTTTTGAAAAATATAATAGGATGAAAATCTGTTTCAGACATGTCATGCATCTGGTTTGAGGTTAGCATCTTGAGCTAATGCACAAAAGGGTCAACTCTGTTATTGTCAGCTCTTTTAGTGGTTAAAATATTTTAACAACCATTGAAACAACAATTAGTAACAGAATCAAATCAGCTCAAGCATTTAGCATTAATTTACATAAATAATAGATTCATTCGTTTTCCTATGGCTTAGCCCCTTTATTCATCTGGGGTCGCCACAGCGGAATGAACCGCCAACTTTTTCAGCATGTTTTACTTCCAGCTGCAACCCAGTACTGAGAAACATCCACACACATACATTAGGGCCAATTTAGTTTATTCAATTCACCTATAACGCATGCCTATGCACTGTGGGATAAACCGGATCACTCGGAGGAAACTTACGCCAACACAGTAGGGGAGAGGGGGGCACAAAGTAAAACTATAAAGTTATGGGGTTAGACAAACCATACTTTTTTTTTTATCAACAACACACAATCCTCTCCTACAAATGAGCACTGAAACTATAATCGCCGGATCTACAGTATGGTTTCTGTGCAGTATTGACATAAGCACCAGGAGTAAAAATGTTACTATTTACCGCACCTGCAGGGAAAGTTGTAACAGTAAGAGGGTCAGTTGTAACACATACTTAAAAAAGCAGATTTCAAACAATAATTTTAAATCCAGTTTACTTTACCTTACTGTACTTACTCCAATCAGCGAACTTCTTGCTGTGAGGAGACAGTGTTAACCACTCAGCCACTGTGTCGCCATATTAGATTCAGTTTACTGTAAATCATACATTTGTTGTGTGTCATTCTATTCCAGGAAAATGTCTGAAGTATATGCACAATTTCACAACGAGTATATTTATTATCATTCTCGTAATGTTGACATTCTTGTGATGCTGACAACTGATGAACTAATAGTTCCTGGCTAAAACAATACAACATCAACAAAAAAATGTATAATTATTAACCAAGAACTTGGCTAGTCACGACTGTGTGAACAATATAACATCATCAAGCAGTACTAAACCCTCCTCTACCCCCATGCCATTCACATTCTCTGTTTCCACAATTAGTTTTCATGAAGGCGATGTTTATACATTTAAAAACCCAGGTATGTTCAAAAGAGCTACTGTCTGTGACTTCAACATTCAACTAAAGACATTAAAATGGAGAGCAGTCTCAACAGGGAATCGCTGAAACCATTGGAAAACGATAATGGCATTGAAAAGAGCGGCCATCTTGATGAAGCTGCAGTTTCTTCTGTTCTGGAAACAACTGGAGATGGAGATTCCTCACAATTGCCGAAAATTAGCTCCAAGTTACTGAGAATGCTGGAAAAAGCGACAAACTGGCGCCCTCCACTCGTACAACTGCAGGACAGCGATGTTGTGTTCGATGAAAATGATGAGGCTGTCAGCGAAGCACCAAGAACAAAAAGCGTAAGTGAGCCTGGGGCTGATTAAAGTTTTAGTTTACCTAGGAATGAAAGTTCTTTCAAATTCATTTTGACTTTTTCCAAACCTGTTTGTGTTTATTTCCTCTTGAACACAAAGGAAGATATTCAGGAGAATGTTGTAAACTGGCATCCATTGACTTCCATAGTTTTGCTGGACGTCAGTGGTTGCTTTTCTCCAACATTTCAGAATGTCTTATTTTGTGTTCAACAGGAGAAAGAATTTTATTGAAAGTTTAGATCCTCTTGAGATAATGAGAAATAAATGGTGAGGAATTTTTCATTTTAGGATGAACTGTCTCTTTTTTATTTTCAATGGATGTTGAAGTATGTGCATGGTGTTCTGATTTTACTCTTAAGAAAAGACAATAATAACCACAAAAATACAGTAAACTTATTCTTTAACTACAACTTATTGCATTGAAGTTTCTATTTCAAACTTGGACTGCAACAAAACTGTAAAGGAAGGTCGATGCATCTGAATGCTGATGTTCAATGCCACCATTTTGTCTTGAACAAGGCACTTGGTCCCATATGTATTCAATAAAAATATACGGTAATTTTACGGTTTTTTCCAGCGACTGGGGTGGCGGAAAAAAAACGTAAAATGACGGCATTAAATTACTGAAATTTACCGTAAAAAAGCGGATGTTAAATTACAGAAATTTACCTTTAATTTAATATTCGTTATTTTAAGGTACGTTTCTGTAATTTAACGGTTGTTATTTCATGTTTTTTTTGGCACCCCAGCTGCCGGAAATAAACTGTAAAATTTCAGATTTTTTTACAGTGTGGGAAAGGGAGATCTATGCCTGAAAGAAGTTATTTAGTTTCCTTTAAACCAATAAGTCCTAATTCAAGGTGCTTGAATAATTCAATGGGAATGTTCCTAAAGCAAACAGAACTGACAATATTCTGATTCTTAAGAAATTTAGGAATGGATTAAATGTCCGTGGCATAGCACAGAAATTAGAAAGGGACAACCATGAAGAGTTGTTAAAGTGATGGTTCACCCAAAAATATCCTGAGCATTTACTCACACTCAAGTGGTTCTAAACTTTCAGAATGTCTTGTTGTTTTGAACACTAAACAAGAGTTTCTGAAGAGACCAGTTAGAAACAGAACTGTTCTCTTCCTCTTTTATACCAGACTTGGAGTGGGTTAAATGTTTGTCTTGGTCAGTGAAGTGCATAGAAGTGCTGACGTCAACACTTAAAAAGGAGACCAATGAATCTGCAGGTTGTTAAGATCTACTATCATTTTGCCCTTGACCAAGGCATGTGATTTCAGGTTGCTTTGACGGAAACGTCAATTTAATATCAGACCACACAAGTTTCAATTTCATCCAGATTCAAAAGAGAGTCAATGGGATTATTCAACCAAAAATTAGAACCTTGTTATAATTTCTTCTGTTAAACACAAAAGAAGATCATTTAAATATTGGAAAACAGCAGACATTGACTTTCATATTATTTTTTGTTTCTACTATGGAAGTCAATGGTTTCCAACATTCCTCAATATATGATATTTTGTGCTCAGTAGTTTAGAATCACTTGAGTTTGAGTAAATGGTAAGGAAATTTTCATTTCTCTGTGAACTGGCAGGCAGCTAGCTCTCTGCAACTCTCACATGGTCGTCCACTAAAGCTAAGCAGCGCTGCGCTCGGTCAGTACCTAGATGGGAGACCACACGAGAAAGCTAGGTTGCTGCCGGAAGTGGTGTTAGTGAGACCAGCAGAGAGTACTCAACCTGCTGTCTGTTTGGGTCCTAACACCCCAGTGTATTGATGGGACTCCATAGTGCTCAGTGACGGCCATCTTTCAGATGAGACTTTAAACCGAGGTCCTGACTTTCTGTGGTTGCT
Source organism: Danio albolineatus (assembly GCA_903798035.1). Lineage (NCBI taxonomy): Eukaryota > Metazoa > Chordata > Actinopteri > Cypriniformes > Danionidae > Danio > Danio albolineatus. The sequence goes on from CAIGQQ010004470.1 coordinate 2,858,857, forward strand.
AAAAATCCCAGGATGTTCTTTGAAAAAGAGTAGGGGTTTAAACCTGGCATCCTGGCAAAATTTGCCCACTGGCCTTCATCGTGGCCTCCTAACCATCCCCATATAATAATTGGCTTTATCGTCTCCTCTCCACTAATCACTTGAGTGTAAGTAAATGGTTTTGAGTGGTCTGGCCCAATATGGCTGCCATCGTATCATGTGGATGCTGCGCACTGGTGGTGGATGAGGAAAAGTCCAGAAAGTGCTATGTAAGTGTATAGAATTATTATTATTATAATGAACTCGGTCTCTTTATCGGGCTAAGTGGTTAGAATGGTTGGCTCACAGTAAAAAGGTTGCTGGTTCAAGTCCTGGCTGCACCAGGAGGCCTTTCTGTGTGGGATTTGCATGTTCTCCCTGTGTTTGGGTTTCCTCCAGGCCCCCCGGTTTCCCAAATATTTGAGCTATAGGCGAATTGAATTAACTAAAATGGCTGTAGTGTGTCAATGCAGATATGACTGAATGAAGTGAAGTGAGTATTGTCAAGTATAGTTACCAATACTCAAAGTTTGTCCTCTGCTATTGACCCATCCAAGTAGGAGTGGGCAGAGGGCAATCAGAAATCGAACCTGTGACCTTTTGGCTACAAGTCCACCATTAGACCACACATGCCCCTAGGGTTGTACTCTCAGAGCTGGGTTGGGGCAGGAAGGGTAACTGCTAGTAAAACAATTGGTGATTCATTTCGCCGTGGCAGACCTTGATATAGCAGGGACTATAAGCAAACGAAAAGTGAGTAACTCACTCATTTTGAGGTCTGTGATGAATTTGGAAACATGAAAGTGCTGAATTGATTGCCTGGAAAGACAGCTCATGAATCTAAGAGTCACCTCCGTTTTGTCCTTGAACACACCCCAGGTTATACCAAGGTGACTGTGAGAAGCAAACTGATTGTGTCACACTACATGAGGGTTAGGGTATCAGGGTATGGTTACTTAAACGTGCTGGGCTTTAACACTTTAAATGGTTTAAGCACTGAAAGCTTTTCCTAACCCATTAAGCCAACCCAACTTAAACACTTTTAAACCCCAAGGTGCAACAAGGAAACACTTTCTGTGAGAATCAAACGGTCAGTATAGGAAATAATGCTTCTCCTCACATGAAACAATGCTAGATATTTTTAGTAAATACTATAGTGTTTTTAAACCATACTAGAGTAAAGTGTATTATACGAGCCTGATTTCAAGAGGAAATGTCACTATTTTACATATTGTCAGAAAAGTACAACAAACAATGAACAATACATTTACTACAGTATTTGTTCATGTTAGTTAACGTTAGTTAATGAAAATACAGTCGGTTATTGTTAGTTCTTGGTCATTGCCATACAGCATACTGTCATACTAACTATCGTGAACTGATAAACTGTAATAAATACTGTAGTAGGCCTTTTTTTTTTACTAAAGTCAACTCAGGTGTATTGTAGTATAATATTCCTAACTGTAAAACAATTAGCACAGTTTTGGGTAGAGGAAAGCGGGGACGGTTGCAACATGGGGCAGTTGCAGCAAGACCAATTCGTCCATTCAGGAATGATCTATAGTGATGATATTCATACTACATATTCTCAGTTAGACCCCCTTCAGTCTGAGAGAAATCAGCCATATGGGTCCATTCCTTCATTATAAAAGTTTTTTTAATGTTCAGACATATTGTCCAACTGGTTTTTGAGAACCATTTTTCATTTGTATAATTGAAATCACTGTTTTCTTAGGTTTAAATAGGTACAGCTATCAAGCGTTAAAGCTATCGTATCTCCCTAGCATAGGCAGTTCAATCAGGGTTGACAGAGTTGGGTCAGTTGCAACTGTCCCCGATTTATTCTTTAATTCATTCATTCATTTCAAAGTTCAAAGAAGTAGTTTAGGGAGACGCAATGGCGCATTGGGTAGCGCTGTCGTCTTACAGCAAAGAGGTCATTGGTTCTAGCCTCGGCTGGGTCCATTAGCATTTCTGTGTAGAGTTTGCATGTTCTCTCTGCAATCAAGTAGGTTTTCATCGGGTTCTGCAGTTTTTTCCACAAGTCCAAAGACAAGCAGTACAGGTGAACTGGGTAAACTACATTGTCCGTGGTGTATAAGTGCAAATAAGAATATATGGGTGTTTCCCAGTGATGGGTTGCACCTGGAAGGGCAAGAATATAGGTAACACTTTATTTCGATGGTCCATTTGAGTATTAGTAGACTGTCTACCTAATATCTGTTGATACTGACATTCAACAAACATTTAACTGACTATAAGAAACTTTGCAAGTACATGTCAACTTACACTAAACCCAACCCTAACCCCAACCTAACAGTCTACTAATAATCTAATGAGAATTAGTTGCAATGTAACTTAAATTCAACAAACGGACCATCAAAATGAAGTGTGACCAAAATATATGCTGACTAGTTGGCGGTTCATTTCACTGTGGCAACCCCAGATTAATAAAGGGACTAAGCCGAAAAGAAAATGAATGAAGTAGTAGTTTAGGACAGATTCAGTCTGGACCTTCAGTGAAAAAATAGGCCTGATTTTTTTAGTTTTTTTAGTTTAAATTTGTTCTTTTAATAGTCTGTATTTATATAGCAAATTTAACACATTTAACAGTTTAACCAAATAACATTTAGTCTGTTGGGCACTGAATGACACACAGGAACTATAAATACATTGGGGATGATTAAACTGATCACACACAGGGGCGGAACACAGATGGAACAGATGAACATTAACAAACAGCGGGAACTGGAACAAAGAAGCACATGAGGAAGGTCACATGGTGAAACGAAATGAAACACAGGGTCTGACAATGTTTTTTATATTATCACATTTTAATGAATGTTGCAATTGTCCCTGTGGATTGTTGCAACCATTCCCCTGCTCAGGGTCAGTTGCAAGGCTTGACTTTATCTGTTCAAGTTTAAATTCTGCATATATTGTCATATGTACACATATTATAGCAATGTGGGTGGGTGTCCAATAGATGAGGGTTTATTATTTAAAATTTGGGGTTTCCACAAAAAAACTGTCTCTGAGAAACTGAAGGAAATGCAAATAGTGTTGCAACTGTCCCCACTCTCCCCTAATTTGTTAATATTACCAACTATAGCATTACCAATACTTCACTTTATATGGTTCAGAAAGAATATATTTTGTTATATACATTTTCCTGTAGTGTTACCGTCAGTGTTAGCTTTGAATCTGAGAGTCGCTGTGTTTCTTTCTTTTCTTCCCTTTTGCCCTTGAACAAGGCACTTGACTGCAGGTTCCTCCAAGGGGACGGTCGCTTTAGTTAGCGAACAGTAAGTCATTTTGGATAAAACATACTAAATGATGCGGAACCGAATAACCAGTTCTTGATCATCATTAACAGCCCTGAACAGAAACATGGGCCGAACACAGATCAGTGCACTTACAACTGCACGGTAGCAGCTAAGTGGCACTAAGCCACAATTAATAAATGACTTGTGGGAACTTTTGTGACCTCACAGACTTTAATCATTGTCGAATCACGTCACCTGAAAGAGCCTTTTGAGTTTCTTGTGAAGCTTTTGCTCTCACAGTGTAGGATTTCATCTGACAGCAGACCCATGCTTCTCTAGCCTGCTCATTTCAAGTTATGGCACAACAATTACTGTTGTGGTTCAGCCTTTAAATGCTGATGAGGGAGCCATTCGACGCATTTGTCAAGCAGATCAGACACCATGAGGAAAGTCTACAGCCTGGTTAGTCTAACTAAAAACAGGGAACCTAAAGATGCTGTGTTATCTCTTAACATCAAGGTATTTCTAATCTCTTAAGGTGGAAGTTGCAGTTTATCTGTTTGCTTTATTTTCAAGCGGAGATTCTCTTTCTTGTGGTATGCTTCTGTGTGTGTGTATTGTGGTATAAGCTTAGTGAATTGTATAATTATTTTTATTAATTGCTTGCTAATATGGTTGAACATTTTCAGAACTAACAAACCTGCCTCATATTTTATTTCAGGCATTCCTTTATTAATTTATGTGTAGTGTATGAGTTAGTGAGCTATTAATAGTTCCTGTACAACCAGGCTCTTAGATTTCATGAGCAGTAACAGTAACAGGTCCTAACACTATTTTAACATTCTTTTAATAGTTAGAATAAGGGTTCTGCTATTCTTGAAAATGGCTTCAAGATTTTGGCTCTGTTACATTTGTACTGCATTTGAATTTTGTACATTTTTATTTAACATTTTATTTAATGTTTTAATCATTTATTACGAGCAGTTTTTGAATGAAAGTTGTTAAACGGATAGTTCACCAAAAATTCTATATTCTGTTATCATTTACTCACCCTTCACTTGTCACAAACCGAGATGTTTTTTTCTGTTGAACTATGTAGAAGTTATTTAGAAAAATGTTGGAAACCTGTAGCCATTGACTTCCATCATTTTTGTGTTTCCTACTATGGAAGTCAATAGTATTTAAACTCAGTAACTGTGTTCAACAGAAGAAAACTAAAGGTTTGGAACCACTTGAGGGTAAGTAAATAGTGAGTCACTTTAATTTTGAACAATCTATTTAATCCAACATCATATTTTGAGTGTAAATATAAAATATTGAAAATTAATCTGAAAAATGTAAATATTTTCTAAATATTTGTACTACTACAATATTCAATTTTAATTCAACAGACAAAATGACATAATTATATCTTCTGTATTTTTAGATAATTAAAACATTTGTTTGAATATAAAACATGTATACAATGTAAATAGCTTATTTCTCCACAGCAAATTGAGTATCCTGAGCAAACGCGGGAATTTGACAATCGACTAACAAAGACAGGTCGCCGGTCCTTGTCGCACTCTCTTTCTCATTCCTCTACAGACAGTAACAGTTCAGGTAGATGGCCATCAATAACCATTTGAAGATAAATGTATTTTTAGTGCAATCTTTGATTCTATTTACTATTATAATTTCATTTCTTATTTTTCAGGTGGTTCAGATGCAGAAGATGAGGTTTCACCTCGAGACAAGCTAAGGATGAACTCGAAAGGGAACAAGGACTTCTGCATTAAAAGCATCAAGCTGGCAGATTACGGTCGTCGACAGATAGAGCTTGCTGAGGATGGTAGGCATATAGCGTATTATAATACATATAAGCAAGACATATTAATTTATTATGTGACTGAAAGAAATGTAATGTAATGTAATGCGTGTACCTTAATTTGTTGAAGAGATGACTGCACTGATGGCATTAAGAAAAGCTGCCCAGGGTGAGAAACCATTGGCAGGGGCTAAAATAGTAGGATGTACCCACGTCACGGCCCAGACAGCTGTAAGTGTCATCTCTAATCCCTTTACTGGATGTATAACTGCATTGTGTTGACAGATAAAAAAAAAGTCCTGTAGAAACAAAACCTGTTTTACAAGGTCAAAGAAACATGAAACCCCAATCCAAACCCTCATCAGCTCCCACACACCCCTACCTCTGGTGATTATACAAAACAAATGGACTTAAAGCCATAATAAGTAATATTAATAAACATTTAAAATATTATTCAAGGTACAAGTTTGGGGTCAGTAAATTTTGTGAAATAAATTTGAAGTTTTTAATTTAGCAACATATAAAATTGATCACTCAAAAAAAAAAATGAGTAAAACCATTGCCTTAAAAGCAACATGTTAACTTGACTTTAAATGTGAGTAAATCCATTGTAACTTTAGAACATTGGAACTGTTAAGTTGGCTTAACGTAATTTTTATAATTATGCACATACAGTTGAAGTCAGAATTATTAGTCCTCCTGAATTATTAGCCCCCCTGTTTATTTTTTTCGCCAATTTCTGTTTAACAGAGATTTTTTTAACACATTTCTAAACATAATAGTTTTAATAACTCATTTCTAATCACTGATATGTTCTATCTTTCCCATGATGACAGTAAATAATATTTTACTAGATATTTTTCAAGACACTTCTATACAGCTTCTATACAGCTTCTATACAGCTAGACAGGATAGGGTAATTAGGCAAGTTATTTTATAACGATGGTTTGTTCTGTAAACTATTGAAAAATATATAGCTTAAAGGGGCTAATAATTTTGACCTTAAAATTTGATTTGATTTGATTTGATTTAGTTTATTTTCGAACAAAAATATATCATACATAAAATATCTTTAACAAAAAGATACATTTCAACATGGTCGAAAATGGAGCAGGATGAAGCACAAGCTTATTATTTTCCCACCCTATTACCACACACATCATTGTCTATTACTTAAACTTATTTCTTTTTTTTAACTGATCTCTTCTAAATGATCTTTAAAAAAATAAAAACTACTTTTATTCTAGCCGAAATAAAACAAATAAAACTTTCCCCAGAAGAAAAAATATTAACAGACATACTGTGAAAATTTCCTTGCTCTGTGAAACATAATTTGGGAAATAATTAAAAAAGAAAAAAAAATCAAAGGGGGGCTAATAATTCTGACTTCAACTGTTGTTCATTTACTTATTAATCTTAAGGCAATCAGTTTACTTTTTAAAAATCAACTAATCGTATTTTACAGTGCAGAGATTTGTAATGTTACAAACTAAAGAAAACATGCAAGGATGGCTGGTTTTACTCTCTCACGCGCTTTGTCCTAAAGTGACTACTGTATGCTTAGTGGTTGGAAGGCAACGTGCAGGAATACACTTATTACTGAGCCATACATACTTACATGCTATTTCAGACCGAATATTCAGAGTAGCATAGTAAACAACACAGGGACAGCATCACAGGTTGTGATTGTTCAAAAATGAACCAATGTGAATATAAACCATTCACCTCAATAAAGCAGGCTAGGTGGAATAGCACTATTTAATGTTTTGTTGTTAAACTAAATAAAACTACATTATCGATGTTGTAAAAAGTACCTTATAACACTGAAATTAGTCACATCAATCTTTCGATGGAAGGTTTCAGTGACTAAATAACACTTTCGTGCATATAACCCATTCAAAATACAACACAATTTACACAAGCTTTACATGACTAAAATAGTTTTAAAACATAACATTACCTGTCTAACAGAAATACTTCAGCCATGTTGTCGTCCTTCCTTCAGCGTGCAAAAGTAACTCCAATATTAATTCAGGATTTTATAAAGTTTTGATTCAGCATATCACAATATTTAATTGGATGAAGATTTTTTTTAGTCTTATGCCTCACCCAGAATATCAACATACACATAAATACATTTAGATTATTCATTTTAATCATTACAATTGGAATGTGAAGAGACTTTCAACCAGCACAACAAAAAGTGGTTCTGAAGACAATCACCTACTGCACCTTCAAACAAACTTTGGTCAAAATAGAATATTAAGGAGCTTTCTGTGAAACGTAAACCAAACACTGTTTACTTCTTTGGGTGAGGCATGTTATATCTTGAAACAATGTATCGCTGTTTACTGTCACTGTCAGGGACTTTTTTCTAGTGGAAAATGAACACAACTGCTACACTCTTCATCAAGTTTCTTACACAGTTTGGTGATTGTAGTGTAAGTATCTTAGTCATAACTTTTTTAATAAAAAATACAATTTTTAATCAGATTAGGCGTTTAATTTATTCTGCTGAATGTCAAGACACTGTATGCAAAGATCCTTATTTCAGAGCTGATAGACCAGGGGTGCCCAAACTTTTTCTTATGAAAGGCCAAAAACCTAACTTGATTGAGGGTGGTGGGCCGAAGTTAAATAAACCAAACTGTAATATGGTAATTTCTTTATTTCTTAATATTTAAAAAGAAATTTACTGAAATAAATTATTACAATTTATAACAATAAAATAAACATTCCCATTTATAATGCTGAATACATTAAATACACTTGCTAAAAACACAGTATTTAAAAAACAATTTGTGCACAATATTTAACTGAAAAATGTATTTTCATCTGCTTTTTCAAATCTCAACAATTAAACAAACAAACAACGGTTACGTTAAAATTAGAAACAACAAGTTCTGTTGAAGGCATTGGCCTTAACCTTCCCATCATTTTCCCTCTCTTCTCATATGGAATGGGGCCAAATCAAAGGTTACCATGGGCCAACGTTGACCTGCGGGCCCTAGTTTGGGCATCTTTGTGATAGACTATTGAATTACTGATTGCATTATCTCATGGATTTGTTTTTTTGTGGATGGCCAGCCTTTTTGAGCAACATTGTGAAGATGTAATATTTTAGAAATCACAGATTGTGAATGACCAGCACTGATCTTTATCTATAAAACCTGCTGTCAAAAGGTTTCAGTCACTTTAGAACAGCTCACTGTCCTAAAAAGTAATTGAAAACTGAAACATAAATCGCCAGTTAAACAAATATAAATTAGTATTAACTACTTCACAAAGTGGGGATTATTTATAAACTAATTTCGAGAGGATCACGTGCTTATGATTGAACACAGCTGGTACATCAGCTCTGCATATTGCAACAATCAGACGAATCCTTACACACTATAAATTACCAGTGCTTCCTACTCCAGTCATCTTCGTCTTGAAGAATCCCCCCTTTCCACCCCAACTCCTCCCCTTCTCCTATAGGGCGGCACGGTGGCCCAGTGGTTAGCACTGTCTCCTCAAAGCAAGAACACCGCTGGTTCGCCTCTCCCTGAGCCAGTCTGCGTTTCTGTGTGGAGTTTGCATGTTCTCCCCATGTTCGCGTGGGTTTTCCCCGGGTCCACCGGTTTCCTCCCACCGTCCAAAAAACATACTACATTAGTAAATTGACTACTTTAGCATCTTAAAGCAACTCTAGTAAGATATATCTCAGCACGTTCACAAGCGGGGGAGTTCTCGAGACTTACCTGAGCTCAAACTCTCCTCTCGCCCTTTAAACGGGAGGGAGCCCTGGGCTCAAGGATATTCTGGGCTCAGGGCTCTCTCCCGGGACAGCATGCCAAATACGCTTTATAATCAATCATCAGCTAAGTGTGAACTCTTGAAATTGCTGATTTTGTGTAGGTAACTTTAATCACTTGAAGGCATGTATTCACAACAAGACTCACAGACAGTAAAAAATAGTTTTAATTAACAAATGTAGTTTCGTTTATTTATTTATTTCCTCAACAGGTGCTGTTTGAGACTCTGGCCGTGTTAGGGGCTCAGTGTCGGTGGGCAGCCTGCAATATTTACTCCACTCAGAATGAAGTGGCAGCAGCTTTAGCCGAGCGAGGTAAAAATAAATGTTACTCTAACTGTTCGATGATAATTTATTGGTCAGATTCGATCCCATTTTGAAGAAATATAGAAATACAATACAAGGAAATATGTGCAAATAACATATATGACAGACAAGTTCACATTTGGATTTTGCTTATATATAAAATGTCATATATACAACATATATTTCAAAATATTGCAGAAATGGCCTCTTAATAATAATTAATAATAATTTTTACAACCACTGGAAATATTGTTATAAATGTAATTCATATTTCAAATTAGAATGCTACACTTATAAAAAAAACTGATTCAGAGTTTTGACTCAACTACTTTTTTAAAAACTTACATTAGAAAAACAATTAAAAATATATTATATAAGTAAGTTTTTCTACCTTTTTTATTTGTCTTTTTCTCTGCTCTTCATGGCAGACTTTCCAGTGTTTGCATGGAAAGGAGAATCTGAGGATGACTTCTGGTGGTGTATTGATCGCTGTGTAAATGTGGATGGCTGGGAGCCAAACATGGTACCTTCAAGAATCAGTAGCACCTCTTGTCTGTACCAATAAACAGAAGTTTGTTTAATGGCATTTTGTTATGTAGATTCTTGATGATGGAGGAGACATGACACACTGGATATACAAGAAATATCCTCACATCTTCAAGAAAGTAAAGGGCATTGTTGAAGAAAGCATCACTGGCATTCACAGGTTGAGTCATGCCCTAATCCTCACCAAATTTTGGTTAAAAATGAGAGAAATTTCTTCATAAAAAGTTTTTTCCTAAATGGTTGGAATAGACTAGGGGTCTAGTCAAAACTCAGTCCTGGAGGGCCGGTGTCCTGCAGATTTTAGTTCCAACTTGCCTCAACACACCAGCAAGGATGTTTCTAGAAAGCCTTGTAAGAGCTTAATAAGCTAGCCCAGGTGTGTCCGATTGTGGTTGGAGCTAAACTTTGTAGGACACTGGCCCTCCAGGACCGAGTTTGGGCATCCCTGGATTAGACCATTTCAATGTGGTCATGTAATTGGTCCATGAACATTTCCTGATTGTTATGAAACTATTTCATAACTGAAACAAATGGCAATTCAATCATAACTTATTGTTAAAACAGCCATCATAACATTTTCTATCAATATGTGGCTCTTTTTGGATTCTCAGAAGCTATAAAAATGTAAAAATGTAAAACAGGAAGTAAGTTTGGGGCATTGTTTTTGTTTACATCTCTCAAAATGGTCTATAGATAATTTGACTGTATCGACTCTGATGGTGTTCGCACAATAAAACTCTCGGCTCAGTTTTTCTGATGTTATTTTCTTTTGTACCACAAATATTAGGCTTCATCACCTCTCCAAAGCTGGAAAATTATGTGTACCAGCCATAAATGTGAACGACTCTGTCACCAAACAGAAGTTTGACAACCTGTACTGCTGCAGGGAGTCCATTTTGGATAGGTAAGATGATACAAGTGCTGTATGTATCTCTTAATTAATACAAAATTTAAAAACAAAACCTACATTCTCTGTCATTCATCTTCCTTCAGCCTTAAAAAAACTGCTGATATCATGTTTGGCGGAAAACAAGTGGTTGTATGTGGATACGGGGAAGTAAGTTAATTAATTTTGGTTTCTACTGTCAACAATACGCCACCCAAGAACAATGTACGTCAATGTATTAGCTTAGCATTAGCCTCTGTTTTGTGTGCGTAAATGTAAATATTGGTGCCCACAGGTGGGAAAAGGCTGTTCTGCTGCTCTGAAAGCAATGGGATCTGTTGTGTACGTCACCGAAATTGACCCCATCTGTGCTCTGCAAGCATGGTAATCAGAAATAAACTATAATGATAGTTAGCATGACGTTAAATCAACATTGCACCTAACAGCCGTTATATTTCGACTAGCATGGATGGCTTTCGATTGACCAAACTTAGTGATGTTATAAGACAAGTGGACATGGTCATCACCTGTACAGGCAAGTAGTAAATAAAAAAACACCATACTATTAATCATACATTGTTATGACCTTTGATGGCTTGATCTACACAGGTAACAAAAATGTTGTAGTGCGGGAACACATGGATGTAATGAAGAATGGCTGCGTTGTCTGCAATATGGGTCGCTCCAATACAGAAATCGATGTTGTAAGTGGTTCTGTAATCTACAGATATTGACAACGACTGCTTGTCGTTAAATGGCTTGCGGTTTTGGTAATTCTGCATTACATTTTGTATTTTTAGAATGGTCTGAAAACTCCTGAGTTAACATGGCAGCATGTACGAGCACAAGTGGATCACATTATCTGGCCTGATGGAAAGAGAATAATACTTCTGGCAGAGGTCAGTGAAAAACAGTTGTAGTATTACAGTAAGCTGTTTCCTGGAGTGTGCAAGTTTTCATTAGACTTTTAATTAGCCATTAATTAGCTGGTGTAGTAACAAGAACATCAAAGACACAAATGAGTGTCATCAAAACTAGAGTCATCATTTACTCACCTTGGTGTTGTTCCAATGCTGAATGCATGTCTTTGGTTTTCATATCACAAAAGGAGACATGAAAGATAATGTCCTGCTCATGGTTGTCCTTTAAATAAGGAAATCATATAGTGAAAGCATTTGACGTTAAGCTTAGAAAAAATTAAAAGTATCAAAGAATGGTTTGATATGTAACATTTTATAATTAGGTTGTCTGGGTGTGATGTCAAAACAAACCTTAAAGGGGTCATGAAATAATATATATATATATATATATATTATATTAGGACAAGTTACTAAAAATTATTTTTGGTGTTAAAAGCTTAAACTTGCAAAAAAGATGGCCAGCAATTCATAGTGGCTTTGTTATATCAGATATAAATGTACATTTTCTCACAGCTGATAGGTCCAGCTTGGTTTTGCAATCTCTAATAAAGCCTACTCCAAGCTTGAAGCAACCAATCAGGAGCTGCATAACATAAGTTACAGTGGCAATGAAACCTAATCAAAACCAACCCACTTTCATGAGCCTCAAACTAAAGAGGCTTACCTGGGTGAAAACCCAAACCAGCTTTGTGCAACATGCCTCTGCACAACTGTTTGAATGGCTAAAATGGAGGAAAACTCCATCTTGAACCATTTTTGTTTTTTCATGATAGACTGGATTACCAATATGAAACATGCCAAAATCATCACACAAATAACTTCATCACCAGTTGATGCAGTTTTTCAAAGAAAAAAAAATGACATTAAAGCATTTGCTATGCACTGTTTGAAAGGTTAGTCATAGCAATGGTGATAGCAAACGTTCACTTAAGCAAATATTTTGTATTCAGGCACGTACTGACTTTATAAGCCACAGTAAAACATGCTAGGTGGGTTAATAGCGTGAAAGGCTGGTTTTATGTTTTTCACATACACTGAGTAAAGTTATAATAAATTATTACATTTCTCTGACTACAGGATTTCCAAATCAGTGAAGAAAGTACACCGTTTATGCAGTTAATCAAGGTCAAGATTTTCAGATACATTAAATTTAGGTTTGTTTTTCATCAAATCCTACTGTTTACACTCAGACGATTTGGAAAATATGGTATGCGTGTCATGGGGATAGTGTTTGATTATTTTGACTTCTTCAAAAAGCATAATACTTTATTCACTGTCATTAAATGAGCAAGAACGAACAGAGCAGATTTGGATATTTCTCATTTTCTGGTCCATGCGCATTGGAAAAATGTAGCGTAACTACATAATGGATGATCTATAAATACATATATTTATTTTTAAACTATCCCTTAAAAGGATTACAATAACAAATACAAATTTGCAATATCAAGTAGCAGATGGGCTGTTTTGTACATCTAAAAGAACTGAAAATGCATGACCTCAAAATCCTCAGAAAAAATTGCTGTGCTTGCTCTTTCAACATTAAAGAGAAGGTGGATAATTTTCATACGTCAAGACAGACATGTTCCTGGAACAACAAAGGATCTAGAATTATGTTTTACTTGAGTAAAATAATTTAAGGCTATATTATACAAGTTTATTGGTCATTAAGGTTAATGAAAAAGTAACCGTTTTACTTCATTTGATTCCAGGGCCGTGTCCTTAATTTAAGTTCCTCCACTGTGCCCATATACGTTCTTTCCATCACAGCCACCACACAGGTATGGACTCATGCATGAATCTAAATGAGCAGTTTTAGATTGTTAGCCCAAAGGCTGAAGTTCTTCCACTATTACTAATTAATGTCTAAACATCAAAGACTTTTCAACATTTAGGAAAACACAACGAAAATGGGAAACACCACAGCCTCCAGCTAGTATTGAGTTGTGTGTATACTGGCTGTCTTTTCAAGTTCGTTTGTGTGCTTCATTTTCTGCATACTTTCTTGATAGGCTTTGGCATTGATTGAGCTCTTCAATGCTCCTGAGGGCCGTTACAAGCAAGATGTCTACCTTCTTCCCAAGAAACTGGGTAAGAATCAAAATCAGTGTTATTCGCAATCAGGGTTCCAAACCAAATGTCAAATTCCCTGACTTTTACCTGAAAATGTAAATATAGCCATGGAGAATATCAATCAAAGTGTTTCTGCAGACTGTTTTTTATCAAGTGTGTTTATAAAAAATCATTCAAAAGGGTACATTTAGCTGATGATTCATTATAAAGCTTGTTTGGCATGCTGTTTTGGAGTTGTTTGGAGAGCCCTGGGCTTGAGGATCATATGAGCTTTCTAGCTAAGCGTGAACTCTTGAATAATTTTTTATATACACACTTGATAAAAACAGTCCGCAGAAACCCTTTGATTGGCATTCTACATTTGTACGTGGAGGGGAAAGCCACGTCCATTGTGATGATCTCTCCCACATTACCATAAGCAGTCTTTAGTGAGGAGCAGCTGTCTCCCATTAGACTATTTACCTGCTGAAGATGTCAATGACTAAGAGATGACAATGACAATGACATAAATGATGTACAAATGAACACCCTAGTCTCCCTGGAGTACCTTCTTCTGAGACACTTCACATTTTCAGTTATTCACACAGATAAGGTTAGTCCTGTTTTGCATAGAAATTTCTAGCCCCACCCCCTTTTGAAAAGAGCACAATCTCATTTGAATTCAAAGCAACAGCCTCCAAAATGGTACAATTTAGATCAAAGCATAAAAGGGGCAGTTTTAAAAAGTTAAGTGGGGTATTCCCTGTAATGCAAAATTAAGGAAATGGGGTAAAATTTAAGGAAGCTTGCCGTTTTTAATTGGTGCAGATATCCTTAGCTGAGCCAGGACACTTCAGATTCCATCTACGCCATCTCCATTGTAAATAACATATATCTGCCTATAGGATGTTTAGTTAGCTTTACATGGTTAAGAGGTAATTGCTTTTTCTTTTTGATCCTATCAGTGTTCGCTTTATATAAATTACAGAAACCAATGTTTTTTGGGGTGAACAAATTAATGAAGAACTAAGAATTTATGAATGTTTTTACATTTTGAGAAGTCTGGAAAATCTGAAAAATGTATAATTTTCGGTCGCATTATTCAGATATTTATATGAAGCAGAAGTAAAATTATAAATAATCAAAAATACCTGATATTCATTGACTTTTCACTGATTTTTGATGTCTGGAATAGACTTAAAATTCAGGGGTTTCATGTCCCGTGTCATGTCAGAATTCAATGTTTAGCTAAATACTGAATTACATTTGAATGCTAATGACATCACAAACTGATTTAAGACTTTATCTACTGCACCAGACGAGTATGTTGCAAGTTTGCACCTTCAGACCTTTGATGCTCACCTGACTGAACTCACCGATGATCAAGCCAAATACATGGGCTTGAGCAAAAACGGCCCCTTCAAACCAAATTACTACAGGTGATAAAAACACAAGCATCCTAAATTACAGTGTTTTTATATGAATGTGAAACGTTTACCACCTGCTTTGTGTTTTCTATTTTTAGGTATTAGAATAATGGAGAAGTCTCAGTTTAACCCATCATCAGATTTAAGTGTTTCTAAAGCGTGGACTTCATTCATCCTGCTCTTCAGCAACTGGCTTGACCAATATCCCAGCTTGACCAATAACTTTGATGTCAAAATGACATCACATTGAAATTTGTCAAAAAACATGATGAAAAATATTAATAATTTGATGTCAAAACTTTGACATCTGTTTGACATCAATACATTGATGCCTTTTGACTGCAAAAATAACAAAAGACATTATCATATGCAAAAAAAAAAAATGTTTGCTTGAAATTGAAAGCTTCAATTCCAAATTCTAAATTTACACTGGAATCCCTATTGGTATATTATTGGTATCCCTACTACCCAGGTAGCAAAGAATTCTGGCCCAGATTTGCCATAAAACTGGCACAGCAGGCATTCATGCGGCTCTGGCATACAGCATGTGGGCCAAACATGGCATTGACAGAGGTGGCACCGTCTTTAAGGTGGCACACAAGACATTGGGCCAGATGTCAAATGTAGTATTTGGCCTAGATGTTAAAAATTGATATGGGGGCCATGTAAATTTGGCGTATTTTGACCCACATTTAAAATACATTTAAATTATATTTTAAATAAAGAAATATTTTGATGCCATTTCCATCTTTATGTTTGCATCTTCTAATGCCGCTGTCATTTTAATCTAGGAAACGATCAAGATTGATTAATCTATTGTTTCCTGAATGTTGCAAAATAACTGAATTTAACTGACATTACATATATTTTATTAACCAAATTATTAATTTACAAATTATATTATTATTAACCATTACCATTATTAATGTGCCTAAAGCACAATGCCTCATGGGTTTATCAATTTTATTGCAGTCGTGACTCACCAAATATGGCTTCCAGACAATGGCCAAATATGGGCCAAAGCTGGCTCAGTTCATGCCAAGTTATGGGCTATTAACTATGCTGAGACTAGACTCAGATATGGTCCATGTTTGACCCTTATACAGTATAGAAGCCAGACTTGGTTCAGTCATGTACCGTAATTCACTACGGCATGTGGGCCAAGCAAAAGCTGATTGTGTGGGCCAGAGCTGAGCCAAAGAAATTTTGCCATGTGGGTATGTAATGTAAACTACTTTGGTGTCAAAAGTATATCAGATTGACATCTAACATTCTCCTCAAAAGACAGACTGTCCTGTAATCAATTTTTGATGTGTTTTTTGAAGCCTGTTAGATGTCAATTTGATGTTGTTTTGACATAAAGGTATTCAATATACATCAAACCTATTTGTTTTTTGACATGTTTTTTATGATGTTTTGACATCAAGGTGCCCGCTGGGTCTGACTATAAACATTTCCCTTTTTGTACTCTTTAAACATTTTAGAGTTGTCCATTTTGAAGTCTGAAGTATACTTTATTTGCTTATATTAGCATTGTCTGTGCCTTTTAGTTGAATGCCAATTCAAACATTAGCGTTGGTTATGTTCTATTAGTCAAATAGGTGAAACCGCAGGCATTTTTTAAAATATGTACAAATAGCTCTTATAGTAATTTACTGTACAATCTATTTATACGATTTGTGCAGTAAAAGACTTAAAAGTTTCATGTACACCAGCTGAAGCCCTTTCATTCACTGTTCTTATAACGCTTTTAGGTGTTGTTTACACTGGTGTTTTTGTTTTAAATGTTGAAGATTTGTTAAGGTTGTGCCTGCTGTCCACACTACTTCGACATCTTTGACCCAAGAAAACATTTTGAAAATGCTGAAGACCTCATTAGTTTAGAAACGCTGGTATTCATTTTAGCATAATGCTACTAAAATGCACACTTCTTTCCATTTACAAGGGCTTATCCCTATGCCATTATCTTTTCTAGGGGCTCTCCTGGTATAAAAGGTGTAAGGCTAAAAAAAGTTTTTTCATTTTTTTTTTTAAACGCACTTCTAAATCAACCTTAGGAGATCTAGAGGGGGTGCATTTTCTTCATTGCATTTTTTGTCTGCTAGTTGACCAATAAAACAAGCTTGAAAAGATGAATACATTGTTTAGGCTGTGCCCTTATTTGTTTATTAACTAGTTTATTTACTACGTTTGTATTTATTGCTTTATTTATACATATTACAGTAGTTCCCTAAAGAAAAATACTGTACATAAATTTGTAGGCAAAACCAAACAGTTCCTTGTGGATTTGCTTGAGTGCCTGAAGTGTTTTACACTTCAAAATCCTTCTAAAGGACCCGAGCACTTTGGTTTGGAACAGCACTACATTATTACAGTCATGTTTGTTTTCACGCTTCGGAGGCTGATATGTCCCAGTTGAAACGCACCAGTAGATGTTTGAAAAGGAAGGTGTGGCTATCCACAATCATCCTCTGGTGTTTTTTTTGCTGGTTTGGCAAACCACCATAAAAATCGCATTACACCACCTGCTGATCTGAAGCATAAAGTGTGCATAGATGTGATAGTTCAGCTAAAGAATAAGCATGTGAGGAGATATAAATAGGGCGCCATGGTAGCTCAGTGGTTAGCACTGGCTAGGTCAGTTGGTGTTTCTGCGTGGAGTTTGCATGTTCTCCCCATGTTCATGTGAGTTTCCTCCGGGTGCTCCGGTTTCCCAAGTCCCAATTTTTCCTCTATTGATTACATTGGTCCATTCCCTAATAGTCAGAATTTATCATATACCAGTTAATGCTAATTTATGATTATGTGAAGTATAAACACAATCCCTCTCGGATTAATCAACCCCCTCATATGACCATCATGCAACTGGTAAACAGCAAGTACGAATGCCAGCATTAAAAATGCCAGCAGTGAGCTTGAATGTTAATGTATCATTCATTTTAGAATGTGTGGTCTATTTTTTTAATGCAGTAAAACACCAGGCTGTATGAGGAGTATTTTGGATACAAAAACACTAGTGTAAACATCTTACTTTGCTTTTAGTTCGTTATTTTTGAGAGTGTGGTGTCTTGTTTGTTTGATTATGATTGGGTCTGTAGAAGTTTATGTGGCATTATAATACTGCATCCTCTGCTCATGATCACTGCTGTTCACATGGGACATTTTACATTCACCTGCCACTTCACCAGTAGAAGGAAGTGGAAACACACACCCCGTCTTTTTTGTTGTCTGTGTTGTGTATGCATAAAAATGGAAGTATACCTTGGGCTTGATGTTTGTATGTACAACAGAATCATGATTGCCACAACATAAAAACTGCAACAAATGAACAACAAATGTACTTTACTTTACTACTACCTACTAAATTATAATTCATTCTCTAATAAAGGACTGTATTCTGGCTTAGTTTGTTTACTTTAACATACTGTAACATGACACATAGCATTATTTCTAAAACCCTAAATTAGAAAACCTGCTGGAAAAGGCTTCACCTTAAAGTCAGCGTGAACCCAGATAGCCAAAATCTATCTGGCCCACATCTGGGCCATAACCTAGCATTTATTTCATCTGCTGTACATGTGGGTCCTTGGCAAAACTCATATTATATAATACATATTTTTACATAATATTTGTGGGGGGGAAATAATAATAGTAATAATAAATAACTAAAGAATGTATAAAGTTTATATATAAACTAAATTGGCCGTACAGTGTACGTGTGTGTGATTGTGAGTGTATGGGTGTTTCCCAGTATTGGGTTGTGGCTGGAAGGGCATCCGCTGCATAAAACATATGCTGGAATAGTTGGCGGCTCATTCCGCTGTGGCTACCCCAATCAGGGATTAAGCCGAAGAAAAATAATGAATGAATGGTAACACTTTACAATAAGGGTCATTAGTTAATGCATTTACTAACATGAACTAATCATGAACAGCACTTGTACAGCATTTATTAATCATAATTGAACATTTACTAATGCATTATTAACATCCAAGTCCATGCTTGTTAACATTAGTTAATGCACCGTGAGTTAACATGAACTAATAATGAACAACTGTATTTTCATTAACTAACGTAAACTAATATGAACAAATACTGTAGTAAATGTATTGTTTATTGTTTGTTCATGTTAGTAAATGCATTAATGAACATTAACTAATGAACCTTGTTGTAAAGTGTGACCGAATTAATATTATTACTTATTTAAAATGAGCTGAAACAACACAATATTTACGCTTTATTTTGGGATAATTTTGAGTTTTATGTTCGATGCACTTAAATTTGTAAAAACTAATAATTTAACTTAATTCCTTCATGTTGTTCCGACACAAATCAACTGTGCCAAACCTAACATTTTTCTACAGGGTATCATAAGAGGGACATGGTTAAGAATATTGTGGCTGAAGCTGTCAAACTGACAGTAACGGTAATAGACCACCACTCTAAAATGGATGGACTTTGATTAACAAACTTTTTTTTTCAATGCATTACCTTGCACTTGCACTTAGATTAATTGTTCACCTAAAGAATGACAATGTGCTTTAGCCAAATAGACATTGCAAATTTTGCATTAGACTTTAAAGCAGGTCTGAACCACAAAGTCCAGAGAGGTAAATAGTGATGGTTATACACTTATGAAAGACTCTTCTCCAATTCACACAATCAACAATTACAATGACAAATGAACTGTATCATGTTCAGGTTTCTATACAGTTTTTCATCCCACTGTCCTGCTTTCATCAAACTGCTCATTCTGCTGCCCAAAGGATTCACAGAGAACATCTTCTAGCCTTCATAAGTATAGAAAGATTCCTCAGTGTGCCTCTAGATGGAGGTAAAGTTGATGCACAAAGAGGAAATGAGCGTGGCTTAGGGCAAACAATGCAAATAAAAACAGGGATGTTTCCTTGAATGACCTTTGCTTTCTTACAGCTGTACTGTAGCTTTAAAGAGAAGTTTTTCCATTCTGCGGTTTCCATGCACCAAGAAAGCTTCCTGTCCTCTTACAAACTAAAAGTCTCTTTGACAGTTTTATTTTATTTTACAAGGAAATGCTTTTATACAGGGTCAGACATATTTTGCTGGTGGCTTGAGAGTAAAATGTATCTAACTGAATATCTGTAATTTCATTTAAAAGTGTTCAGAACAAAATCTCATTGTTACAAATTATTTAGTTATAAAAGCTGAATCAGAAATATCACCATAAAGTTACTAAACTAAAATGTCATCAAATGAATTCATGTCTCTAATACTATTAACATTACTATTACTATTACACTATTACATTCATTCATACATTCAGGACATTTCCTTTGGCTTTTCCTTTATTTATCAGGGGTCACCACGCCGGAGTGAGTTACCAACTATTTCAGCTTATATCCATGTTTTACGCAGTGAAGACCTCTCCAGCCGCAACCCAGTACTGGGAAACACCCATACACTCTCGCATTCACACACACACACACACACTCATACACTACTGCCAATTTAGCTCATTCAATTCACCTATACTGCATGTCTTTAGACCGGGGAAAACCGGAACGAACATGGGGAGAACGTGCAAACTCCACGCTGAAATGCCAACTCGTACAGCCAGGACTCAAAGCAGCAATCTTCTTGTTGTGAGGCCCAAGTGGTAACCACTGAGCCACCGTGCCGACCATACTATTACTAATAGTAAAATTATCATTTGAGCTAGCGTTTTTCCTTTGCTTTCAAACCTTAAACTATGGGGGTTTTGGTGTATCAATATTTAGAACTTAGAGAAGACACATTTATAGAATTTGGTGCTATATCATATAAAGCATATTACACTCTCGGGCAATTTTAAATTCAAATCAATTCTAAAATGTAACTGGCCAACAGATGGGTTTTTACTTGCATTTGGCGCTGGCTGAGTTCCTTTTAAGCGCTGCTTATATAACTGTAGAGAAATTATAAATATACGAATGACCACAAACTAGGTCTTGTTTTAACATAGGATGAATTTAGCATGAGCACAGCTAAATAGATTAAAATGTTCAACATTTCCTCAACCTAAAAAAAAATCTGAGGCGTTTCTCAAAATACCATGTGTTGTGTTTCAAGCAGTTGCTGTTTTAGAAGAACCACCTGGAGACAGAGATACACTCTTTTCCTCTCCATATGCACCAGACACCTTCTCAAAGCGTTCATTGTGCACTTCTAATTGTACATCACGAAGATGAGTGGGCTTACATTACTTGTATTTTACAATACTTGTATGTTTATCTGTGTGTATCTGTGCATGTGCATGAATATGTATGTGTATGTATATCTATATATAGAACTACACAACAAACAGCTAGACAAACAAAGACTTCTCTTGACACACACACACACACACACACATACACACACACACACACACACACACACACACACACACACACACACACACATATATATATATATATATATATATATATATATATATATATATATATATATACTGCTGCTCTCCAGTGATTTGAAGTGTTTCTTTCTTTTATCATCATTTTTTGAAAGTTTTAGATAGTGTCTGCTAAGTGAATGTAATATCTAAAAATGTAAAAGATAAAGTAGTAAATGATGACAGAATTTTTGTTTTGGGTAATCTGCTTTTAGACATTATTGTGTGCACATAACAATGTTATGTTGTTTGAAGTGTGTCTGTAACATAATTTTTCATGGCTCCCCTGAGCTCAGACTGCATAGCTCGAGTTGTTTCTGCCCTAAATATAGAGTTGGCTTTTGCCTACAATGTCAAATGTAACTCGACTCCATAAGTTAAGTCACAGCACGTCAGTTGCTGGCCGAGCAGCTGAGTTCCTCTCACTCTCTTCCACATTGCCTGATGGAGTCTGTGGGAGCGCTGGGAAGCCCCATTGGGGGAAGCTCCAACTTACTCAGTTTGCCGGCTCCCTGCCCTTGGGATGAGGATGAAGAGTCACTGGGATTGGAAGGAATCAAACCCAAATCGTCACCTATACCGAGACGGCGGAGTTCTGCTTCTTCCGATGACTCCCTGCCTCCCCCTTCCAGCAGCCGAAGAGTGTCCTTTGCTGATGCCTTTGGTTTAAGTCTTGTCTCAGTGAAGCAGTTTGATGCTTGGGGGGCAACTCCACCAGCAGGCCCTCTGGAAAGCGACTTGAATGAAGATAAGGAGTATTATATGGTTCCTCTCTTCACTCTTCCACAAACTTCTGAGGAGTTAGAGCTGCGTGTTCATGAGCAGAAGATAGAACTGGAAAGTTTGGAGTTGCTTTCTGGGACCACAACACTCAGAGGAATCGTCCGTGTGCTGAATGTGTGTTTTGATAAGATGGTCTATGTTCGTACTTCTTTGGATTGCTGGAGAAGTCATTTCGATCTGCTGGCTGAGTACGCATCTGGGTCGAACAATGGAGAGATGGATTGTTTCTCCTTTAAGCTCACACTAGTACCTCCGTTTGGAGAAGAAGGTGTAAAGGTTGACTTTTGTTTGAGATACGACACGTCTGTTGGCACTTTTTGGGCAAACAATAGTGAAAAGAACTATTCTTTACTTTGTTGTGAGAAAATAAAGGAGAAAGTGCAAAATGAGAGTGAAAACCGAAGAAAAAGTTGTCTGAAAATAACCAGGTAAGAGGTTGTCAACAGATGTGTTGCAAAGCAGATAATATCCAAATGGCTATGTCTGAGATATTCATATAATTGTAAATATGAACATAATTAAAAGTTAAGCATAGTTTTTAATGTGATAAGTTATGAGTTGAGGAAAGAGTTCATGCATAGAACAAATACAGAACAAAATACAAGCTGTTATCTTTTTTTATTTAATTTTTTTTTTGGTTATTTTCCAGTATAAATATCTCATCTTCGGCCTTTGCGACAACAAATAAAGAAGAACTTCCTGGTAATTTAATTCCTAAAAACTAGATGTGGAAAAAAGATTTTTAAAAATGTATATATACACATATAAAAACATGTTGTTATTTGTTTTAGTTGTAGACCTAAATGATGTAAAGGCCACTGACCCAGAGTCTGTAAATGAAATCTCTGAGAAACGGGAAAAGGAAAGCAAGGAATTAGTGGTGAGTTTTACAATCTTATATTTGACCAAATATTCATTGAGGCAAAACCAGTGTGAACAAATATAGTTATGCAAATAAAAGTGGTGTGACACAAGCAGCTCCTTCTGAATGTCCTGTGCTCACTGATGTTTTGACAAGGATTAGTGTAACATTATGTACTGTCCTAAACAAGACACTTGATAGGTCAGGCTGTTCAGGGTCACTCTGAGACCTTTGAGTTAAAGGAACACTCCACTTTTAAAGAAATAGGCTTGATTAACAACTCTCCTACAGTTGAACAGTTAAGTTTTACCATTTTTAAATAGTTTCAGATGATCTCTGTGTCTGGCAGGAGCTCTTGTAGCATAGCTTAACATAACTCATTGAATCAGACTAGACCAATAGCAACATAGGTCATTTAAAAAAAATATAGCCCTATATACATTTCTGGAGATCGGGAATTATGTAGCCAGAAGTACGTATGGCTGCATTTAGTCTTTAAAAGGAATGCTACGGTATAACAGCGTTCCTTTTTGCACTAGCAGCTGACCACTTACCTCCGTATGGACGGTTTTCCCACTGTTAACAGTTTGTCCAGTTAGCTCGCCATGTACGTCGGCGGACTTGAGACACAGAAAAAGAGTTGACCACAGTGGCTAGATTTGAGTCCGGCGACTTAATAAAAATAAAAACAAAAACAAAAGTAAATAACAGGGTAATAATGCGGTAAAATCTAAAAACATGGTAAAAAAAAATCAGGGCTTTTCTTTTTCTGGATTGCTTTTGAAAACACTGTTGGTTGGATTTAGGGAACTGGGTGGGCACTAGTCAATTGGTGCTTTTTAAAACACTATCGGTTGGGTTTAGAGATGGGTGTGCGTGGGTGGATTGGTGGGTCGGTCAGTCAGTCGACAACAGCCTCTGGTGGATTTATATGAGAACAGAAGGCACGAATGGCACTCGTGAGAGAAATTTGAGATCTCAAAATGCGTACACAGCCTCTGGTGGATTTGTGGAAACAAAAATTGTAAATATTTGGTGCTCTTCAGAATTGTATATAGGGCTACGTTTTGGGATGAGCCTGGGTTGACCGATAGCATCCTGCTAAAAAAATTCCAAAATATATCTGAAAATAGCATATTTTATTTTCTGTCAGTCTCAGTGTAATTGAGAACAACACAATGTAATTACTGAACAGTCAAGCTCTTAATAGGTACATTATCTAAACTTTTTTGTGTTTTGTGTGTGAGATGCTAATGGCCTAATTAAATAATTTATGCTAAGCTAAGCTAAAAAGGCTCCTGGCAGACTGGAGATCATCTGAATGGATTAGAGATGCTAAAACTGAACAGTTAAACTCTTACAAAGGGCTTATTTCCACAAAAGTGGAGTGTTCCTTTAAAAGTAAAGCCCAAGATAATATTTTCCCTCAATTTATCTTAAAAGCTAAAAAAATGTAGTAATTGATTTTTCACATCTACCTCTTTGTAAACAGGAGGAAATGAGCAGAAACCGCAGCCGAAGGAACAGAAGAAAAGCTGCACGATTAGAAAAAGTCAAGGAGCACTTTGCTAAGAGAGAGGAAGAACAAAAACGAGGGACCAAGACGACAGAGAATGAAGTTACAGCAGAGACCAGCACTCAGGGACTGGAAAAGACACCATGCAGCTCTCTATCACAACAAAGTCCTCAACCACCAACAGACACCCAAATATCATCATCACAGAGTGAGTGCCTTAAATTTACAGATAACATAGGAGACTCCAAAGACATTTGCCATCAAGACAATATGATCAACTTTTCCACAGCACATACAAATTTCCCCCTGGGGGACTCCATAAGTTGTGCTTCTGAAGTCCTGGAGGATGTCCCTCCTACTGAGGGCCTTATTGACCAAAAAGTTTCAAACAGTCAGTCTTTTCCTGAATGCCAAAATTCGGACTTGTCCATCTGCAAGGATGTTGAAAGAGCATGGGAGCACTTTGAGAAAGATGCTAAGCAACGATTAAAACATTTGGAGATGAGTTTGAAGGTGGATGAAGATGCGAATGTTGCTGATAGGAGCCGAGAAGATAGTAAGAGCTTGAAAACTGCCAACACACAGACTCAGCTGTTTTCTCATGGCTTCACATTTGGAACCATTGTAGCTCCACTTTATCATCAGGTTTTTAAAAACATGGAAATTGAGAAAAAAGACCTCATGGCAAAGAAGTTACAAGCAGACAGGTCAATTAAGGAACTGGAGAACAAGATTCTAACTGCGGTTACAGCCCCTGAGACTAGTATATCTTCAAAACAGGAAGTACACAATATTAGTGTTGACGACTGCAAAGCATCAACAGATCAGAACTCTCAACTTTCAGTAAACCCAACCAAAAGTCCTCTGTCTGAGTCGAATAAAAGTAAATGTGTTGAAGATTCTCACAAACAAAATGATTATACTAGTGGTCACCCAACAGACAATACATTTATTGAAGCAAACCTTCCAAAAGTTACATCCGGCCAACTACATCCTCCTCAAGGAGAATGTCAGGATGAAATGTTCCAGAATGATTATAGCCACAGTCCTTGTTTATTTCCCCTACAAGGTCCAGAGCATTTAAACAATATAAATCAAGCAACAGAGTCAGGTACTGACAACCTACCTGAACAGATACATCCTTCATCACCCACATCAGCTTTAAAGACTCCGCTATCTTTGAATAATCAGATATGCAGTATCAAAACTGAAATGTCACAAAACCAGGAGGACCCAACAAATATCCACACCAAAGAAGAAGATACATTAGTTCAAACAGAGCTTTTTATCATCAACTCTTGCTTTCTTGTCAAATCTTCAGATGACCCCACAATGCACCAAACTTCAGCGATGTCACTGGGTGATAAATTAGAGCCTGGTTGCTGTAAGACAGTAGCATACATTGAAAAACCTGAAGATCTTTCTGACTTAGAAAATGAAACAGCTGTGATTACAGAACATTGTACAAAACTAGAGAGCACAGAGATAAATATGTGCAATACTATGCAGAGCTGTAACATGAATGATAAGAAGGAACAAATGCTTATAAGGTTTTCTTCACAGACTTCAGAGGAGGAGTGTTCAAGCATTATTCATTGTGAAAGAGAACAGATCGCATCAGCTAATGAAGAAGTGGAGGAAGGTAGCCAAATTACAAATTCTGAGAGCCTTGAAGAGGAAGAACAGAGAATTGGAAGAAGAGAAGAGGAGAAAGAACTAGAAGAACAAGAAGGTAGAAATAACAAACAGGAAAATGAGGGTGTAATAAAAAACATTAAAGATGAGTTGAAATACATAGATGATGAAGAGGATTTGGACGAAATGGAACTTGAGAGAGAAAAGAAGCAAGCGGATGTTGATTATTTGGTTTCTCTTGAAAGAGATTTTGAGGAACAGGAAAGGTTCAACAGTACCTGCAATGTTCAATCAGTAACCCAATGGAATATTGACGTAAATGAATGTGGAGTTGAGATTTTAGAAAACAAAGACATATCTTTCAACAGTGGAGTACAGATCTGTGAGGAAACTGCAACATCTTGGCAAGAATCATCTCAAGAGAGTGATACCGAACTCGGTGGAAATACAGAAGCGTTAGAGAACAGCTGGGATCCCAGTGAATTTATTGATAAAGAAAAGACAGTGTTCTGTGAAAGTAATTCTATGGATGATTATGAAAACATGGAATGTGAGCTAAACGACTCATTGACCAGAGATCCTGAAGACAATACCTCGACAGAATCACAGATCGATGAAGAGATGGAGCTGTACCTGAACAGCCTGAGAAATTCACAACAGTCAGTATTCAGAGAAGGCACCATGACCGGAAGCAAAAGACCCTCTATAACCCGAAGGAGACCATCAATGCCTTCAATCTCAGAGTCTGTGGATGAGGATCATCCAAATAGTTCTCTGGAGGATTTAACAAATATCGCGCTTCTCATGGAGCTGGAAAGAGCGACACTGCCCCTAGTGGACAGGAGTGAACGTGTCATTGGACGTAACGTCTTGTGGTGGAAGGAGTTTCTGTCCTATGATAATATGAAAAGGATGATCGGATACACATTTTTGTTGATAGTGTTTTTGGTTGCAGCGCATCATTATGACTTCATAGCATGCTTTGCACTGTATCTTCTTACAGTGTATTGGCTGTTTCATCAAGGGGATGGAGAAACACTGAAAAACTCTCAGAAAGGTGAAAAAAGGTTGTGATTTTTTTTTTTTGAGAAATATGGAAGACTTATGAATATAATTCAATATAATATCTCACCATTGCTAAAGATGTGATTTTATATCCCTTACGATAATTAACCATCATTTTTAAACAATTAAATAAACAATTCTACTACAATGATCATGGTAAAACTATGGTTAGATTTGCAAAACTATAGTAATTTGTGGTTACAGTTGACTATGGTAACCCCAAATTAGCCACGGTTTTGCAACATCAACCATAGTTTTAGCATACTATTTGTAATAAAAGTGTTTTTGCTAATGGAAGTCAATGCATATAAATATGTATAAATAGGTATTTTTCCTTGCTGTATGGACAACATTGTTTAAACACAACATCACAATGCTCTTTAAGCAAAGCTGATTATACAGCAAGGGATTGGATGATGAGGGCATATATATGTGGCAATCTTTGGGTTATAGGCTAATGGTGCTTGGTACAGAGATGA
The DNA here is from genome assembly GCA_903798035.1 of Danio albolineatus. Lineage (NCBI taxonomy): Eukaryota > Metazoa > Chordata > Actinopteri > Cypriniformes > Danionidae > Danio > Danio albolineatus. The sequence goes on from CAIGQQ010004470.1 coordinate 2,886,630, forward strand.
TTAAAGGACCACTGGGTGAGTGAGAAGTTGACAGATTATGGAAGATTAGCTTTAAAATGGGATTCTAGTGCAATTTTACTGACATAGTTTTATGTATAGCTTCGCCTGATTAGCACAGTTTTATTAGATTATAATGTATACATATACTAAAACACACATACAGCAGTAAAAATGTATTATTTTATCTTCAGACAAATTTGCACACACTCATAAAAGTCAAGTTCTGTTGATTTTGAGATGTTTCAGAATGCAGTATATAAGCCAATAAAACGTTCGCATGATATTACAAAGTAACAAATTTCTTCGGTTGTAGCTAATTTACGATCATGTTTCCATGCTTACCACTGTATTAGAATTTACCAATTCTTGGATTCTTTACATATCATCTGGTTTGTTTACAGTCACAAACTATTTGACACTAAAACTTCATATGGTCTTAACATCTGCAAATCTCCAAACTGACCAGTTGTTGCTTCATAAGGACAGGTACTGTAAGTAGACACAGGTGTCTACTAACAATGAATGAACTATGCTAAATAAACTGTAATTTCCTCAGTACCCGAATTGGTAGTACAATCTTTTATTGTATAGCTTGTATGTTTTGTCCAATCCACAGGGTATTTTTATTGCAATTCAATATTGTGCAGCTGTTCTTATTTTAATATGCTTTTATCTTGGTCATTTATTATTGGACATCATTCACAGAACCAGCTTTCACTGAACCATTACTGTAGATGGACTATGATTTCATCACCTGGTTATTAAACTATGCAGTTCACAGAAACACATCTGACCACAAACTCACTCTTTTAGTAGCTGTATAAGTACACACATGATGCATTGAAATAGTACAATAATATCCTTATATTTGGATAGTTCAGCCAAATTAAAAATTCTGTCATCATTTGCTCACCCTTTACTTGATTCAGCAATTTATGAGTTTCTTTCTTCTGTTAAACACACAAAATATTTTGAAGAATGCTGAAAACCTGCAACTATTGACTTCCTATTTGTTTTTTTTACTATAGAAATGAATGGTTTCAGGTTTTCAGCTTTCTTCAGAATATCTGTTTGTGTTCATCAGAAGAAAGAAACTCATGAAGGTTTGGTACCGCGTAAAAGTGAATAAATGTTTAGTACATTTTTTGGGTGAACTGTCCCTTTAGGGAGGAGTCTGCACAACTGAGAATGGAGACTACAGGATTATCACTCTCTTTAAATGGAATGGAACTGCACAATGACATTTTCAAACTCGAGGACACACAATGGCATTGTAACTCCTTTTTAGGTTTGGTAAAGTCTAGTTGATGCATCATACAGTAACAAGATAATGTCATGTTTACTCAGTCGTGATCAAAAGTTATGTCTTAATGCAATTTTTTGCACAATATTAATATATTAAGGGGATAGTTCACCCAAAAATGAAATTTCTGCCATCGTTTATTCACTCTTCGTGTTTCGTGTTAGTTTCTTACTTTTGTTGAACACAAAAGAAGATGTTGGAAAGTGGTAGCCGTTGACTTCCATTTGTTTTTCTTACTATGTATGCCAATGCTTTCCATCATTCTTCTGAACTTCTTCTTTTGTGTTCAACAGACATTTATTATGAAGGTTTGGAAGTAATTTGAGTAAATATATAACATATTTTTAAAAATGCTAGAAAACAAAGTGTGTGCCAGACTAGTGTGAGCCAAACTGTAGTGGATTTGTTAGTTTGATAATACTCACTGTAAGCCAGAGCTGTGTGTAATGAAACGTGACACAACTCCCGTTCTCGCCATTCCTCACAGGATTTCATGTCAGAGCTCGCGGGAATGTGACCAGTTGATATGACTCTCCAGACCATTAGAAATATTACCCTTATGTGCATTATTATTTGCAAGCAGTTTTGTTAGATTCCCACTTTATTTAGTTCAGCGTTTTAAGAGAGACAAAAAGCAGTACAGTGTGTATAAATTAAAGAGATAGTTCATTCTAAAATGAACATTTTCTCACAATTTACTCACCCTCAAGTGGTTCCAAACCTTTATGGGTTTCTGTTTAGTTTCAAATGATTTCAAATGATTGAAATGTGTAATAACAATGTTCCTCAAGGAAAGATAGTAAGATATTTGGATATATTTTACCTTCAACTGTGCATAACATAAATAAAATTCAAGGAGTCTGGAGGAAATTCAGTGCGTAAAGGTCAAGGGTGTGAGCCAAAGCTGAACTACTGTGATCTCTGATCTCTCAGGTGGCACTGCACCAAGAATCGTTTTTTATTTATAAGCAATATCACCACATGGGCTCAAGACTATATTTGGCAAACCTTTGTCAAGTACCACAATAGTTACAGCCACAAATTCCAGTGAAAACTGCACTGTGCCAAAAGGAAGGCGTTTGTTAATAGTGTCCAGAAGCACCGTAGACAGTGGAAAATGTATTGTGGTCAGATGAATCAGTATTGCTGGCATTTTTTGGGAGAAATGGATGCCAAAGTAGAACAGAATCGTCGAGAGTGTTACCAGCAACAAGTCCAAAAGCCAGGGTCTGTCATGGTATTGGATTGTGTCAGTGCCTTTGGCAAAGTAGCTTCCACTTCTGTGATGGCACTATTAATGCTGAAAAATACATAGAGATTGCAAAGCACAAGATGCTGCCTTCTTTTTTTTTTCAGGGATGCCCATGCATATTTCATCAAGACAATGCAAAACCACATACTGCACACATTACAAAGTCCTGGCTGTGGAGGAAGTGGATACAGGTACTTGACTGGCCTGCCTGCAGTCCTGACATGTCTCCAATTAAATGGCGCATTTTAAGATGCAAAATGCAACAACGAAGACCCCGTGCTGTCGCCCACCTTAAGACTTGTTTGCAGGAAGAATGGGACAAAATTATACCTGAAACACTTTATCACTTAGTATCTTTAGTCCCTAAATGTCTTTCAGGGTCTTTTTTGTGTGAAAAGGATAGGCAACATTACAAAGCAGTAAATGCTTTACTGTTCCAACTTTTTTGAAATGTGTTGAACCAAAATTGCAATATGTGTGTTTTTTTTAAACAAACAAACTGCAATGTCTGCAATGAAATACAAGTCAAAGTATTGACTTTCAAGTTAGAAATCACTTCTTTCTTTTTCATTTGCGTTTCCCATACTGTTCAAACTGTTTCTGATTTGGGGTTGTATATTTACACTTATCTGAGTCAATAATAGCACAACTTTTTTTTGTTTTTGAAGAATTTAATAACAATAATCACCATTGTCATTCAAATGTAATGATAAAAATATCAATAATAATTCATTCATTCATTCATTTTCTTTCATCTTAGTACCTTATTTATCAAGGGTTGCCACAGCGGAATAAACTGCCTAATAATAGTAGTAATAATACATTTTGATTTATAAATCATGTAAACTTATTCAAATGTGGTCACAAAATAACAATAACAGCAATTAATTATAAATCTAAGAATAATAATTGATAATAATAATCATAATACAGTTACATTAAACATTGTGCAAACATATTCAAGTGTAATAAAAACAACTATAACTACAACAGTAATAACACTTATTTTATAATAATGCTTATATAATAATTCATCATATAATGATGATGAAGATGAAGATGAAGATGAAGATGAAGATGAAGAAGATGATGATGATGATGATGATTATTATTATTATTATTATTATTATTATTATTATTATTATTATTATTATTATTATTAATATTACATGTCTCATCAAATCAAAATTATCAAACTTGATTCTAAACCTTTCAGAGCTCATAGGCGTTTCATATTTAGCGTTCGCAGATTGGCCCTGCACTTCCGGCACGTTCACTGGAGAGGCGCAATCAGGCTGCGCGTTGTTGCGGTGTGTTCGTGCGCGCTGACGGACTGACGGAGCCGGTGCACCGGGAGCTCAGTGCTGTACTATGGACCTGCGGAGCAGCGCTGAGACAGACCCGGACCTCTCCGAAAACCACCCCGGCTCCGTCCCGGCGGAGCTGCAGTCCAGGAAGCAGGAGCAGGAGAAGCTGTCCGGGGTGGTGAAGAGCGTGCACAGAAAACTCCGCAGGAAATACATTGAAGGTATTGAAATTAGAGATGCGTAGCTGTGTAGCTTAGCCTAGATCAGTTTCTGGACTCTCTCTGGCCTGATCACAAACGTAAACGCTTGAAGCAAACGGGACGGAGTCATTTTAGTTTAGTTGTGTCGCGATGCTTTTTTGGCATGAATTGCTTTCATGATTGTCTCGTTTTGGGCTGTTTGTGTGGTTCAGGCACAAGTAATGCCCATACAGACAACATTTGGGAAACATTTGAAGAGAACGTTCCGAAAGCTTTAAACAATTTTGACTTGAAAGACAGCATATCAGATATTAAAGTATCTCATGTTAGTGTTTTTGTCTGTTTACAACACGACATTATAGTCTAGTCAGCAAGTGCGGGGATGTTCATCTGTTCCTGTTTTGCCTTTCACTGAGCCATTGGCCAAGTGTTTGAAAGCATAAACAACATTTAAAGGGATAGTTCACACAAAAATAAAACACTCTACTCACCCTCGAGCCATTAAAGATGTAGTTTTTCCCTCCCAATAGAACATTTAAAGACGTTTTTAGCTGAAATTTTGATCCACAAATTGCAAGTAAATTACTACAGCGCTCTGAGTGTAAAAAAACCCCAAAACATTTACAGTACAAGAAATACACATTGCTCCTGTCATGGCTATCCGCTTGTATCAGTGAAATATGAAATACTGTTTCCGTGTCGAAGCCACTACTCATTTGTATTGAGAAAATATCTGTTTATGTCAATTTTTAGTCCTATCACTGAAGTTTATAATAAATTATGGTGTACACAACAGTCTTTGGATTTGCTGCATCACAGATGTCAATATTTTAACAATTTCTAAAAAATGTATCGCTTTTTGGGCATCGGATATTAGCCATTGATATATATACTGCAATCGCGATTTTTGAAAGTATTACATCACTTCGTAAACCATTTATTATTACCATTTGAAGAGCCTCCCCATACAGTTTGATATGGCGCTTGGACCTGGAAGCCGCTTCGTGTGACATCACACTTAACAAGCGAATACATGACGTAGTGAAATGATTATTCTGAAAATTGATTTCTTTTACAGTATTTAATATTGACTTTAATCCACAGCCTTTGCTAATCCTGATTACAACTGTCAGGAGCATTAGCAATGAGCATCCCTTCGCAAATTGCATTTATTTACTATTTTATATAGGTTTCATCATGCAGGATATGCACAAGCTGGTGCCGTTTTGTTGTACAATGCAACACATGCAACACATGCAATGCAAACATCAGCTCACATGTGATTTTATTTAAAAAAAGTTATTTAAGAAAGAGAAGGGAAAGAAGAAACAAAAAAAGGAACAGAGCAGATATCAAAGGGGTTACAGTGTCAATCACAATATATTTCATGCACATTTTCAAACATTATTTGCAATGTCCTTTCTTTTTGTCAGTGTGTCACAGTTTTTTGAATTCGAAAGTCTTTAGGTAAACGGGAGTGTCTCTATACAGTAAATATCCTTTAAAGTTCCTATCCATTGGGCCCTTGTTGGACGATCAGCCTGTTTTTCAGTTGTTATTGCTTTTCTGCTACTTGCTAAAAGTGTTTCTATTAAGTATTTCTCATTGGCTGCAACAATTTCTGACATTTTTCTCAAGATATAATAAAAAAAGAAAAAGAATTAATAATTCAAGTCTTCTCTAGTTATCTTTTTTATTTCAATTGCTGTTTCATACCAAAAGGGCTTTATTTGTGGACAAGCCCAAAGATGTGATAAGGCTTGGCCATGAAGGTTCTACCTTGTCTTCATCAAGAACCTACTTTCTACACCCGTAAGTCGTGCTGACCGTTAGCTCACATGTGATTTTGAGACCACACAAACAATAAGCTGTAGTTTGAGTTGAGGATTAAAAGCATTAATGTTAACAAAGAAATCAATATTCGGTTTCTTGCTCAGAGCTTTTAGTTGTTTTTTTTCTTTCTTTCTATGTATTATTTTGTCTCTCAAAGTGGCCTCAATTTATAAATTGTAAACTAGTAGTCAGGGCAGCGTCTACAGTGCGTCCTCCCCAAGTTTTGTGTGAACTATTCCTTTAATTCCCTTTGGGCTATATAAACCAAACAGTTCTGAATTGTGTGCCCTGATAAGGTCAGTTTCTTAAATATTCTGACTTAGCAACTATTTTGATCAACTAGCTGACTGTTTGTTTTTTGTTTTTTTTAAATTTAAATTAGAGTTTAAGAGTAAATTGGTTTATTGGCAGCCTTGAAGAAATAAATGGTGACCTTTTAGGAATAATTCTATACAGTTAATGCAACTGGCTCCTGAAGATGAACAGGTGACAAACGTGCTGCTCTACAAGCTTTAACCTCTTTCTCACTGTCAATAATTCATCGATTTATTGTTTAACACCTTTCTTATCTAATGATTCAACACAGCTTTGATACATAATGATCAAATGGCCTATTTTTATTGTTTTTACCTGCAAGGTATAAACAACATGGTCTTTTTGAAATGTTATTATGTTTTAACATTTCTTTGAAGGATGGAAATATCGCTTGTAAAGTAGCTGTACTACAAAATTTTCTACAAAAATGGAGCATTTTAGTTATACACTAACGCTAAAAAATAAAATGTATGTCACGTCATTCCAAATTTTTTATCACTTTTATTCCTCTGTGGGCAAAAGAAAAATCCACTCCGCTTACTTACAAAAATAGACATCACTCAAAATATCTTCACATGTTTTCTGTATAAACAAAAGTAACAAATGTTTGGAAATGACATGGAACAATTACTTAAGCATTTGTTAACAAAATGTTTAAAAATTAAGAAAAACAGTGCCATATTGTTTACCAAATTTAAGAAAAGTACCTCTAACTATGTCTTCCATTCAAGATCCAATCTGTATACACTGATGCTTGCACATAAAAAAAGGAAAAAAAAGTAAATCTGAAAAATATCACAGTATCTTAAAAGACTAAGGATGATTACTGATTATGTTATATAGTTTTAAAAGTTGTTGAGAGAAGATACAGAAGCGATATCATTGTAACCACAATGCTAATGTTAATAATAACTGACAGTAGGGGTCACATTTTTCATCTCAGTGTTCTATCGTGAATATGAATTTCATTAGAGTTCGTTTATTGGCAAAATATGTATTTTATAGTGAGATATTTTTATTGCAACATGAGGTAGGCCTGTTATAAATGCACTAAATAATACATAACATTAAATGAAATATTTAATGAACAGGAAACGAAAAGGAAAGTATGTTGCTACACTGAAAATGAGATAACGGCAAACTCTGATATGTTGAACAGAGAAAGTTCAAGGATATGCAAGTTGATAACCTCAACATTTGGTTCTAGAGGTAACTTTCAGGGTATATAAGTATTCATAGCAGTTTATATGCTTCCAACATGAGCCACTCCAGAGCAGTTTATGGTTTAGGGTCAGTTTACTTCATAGCTTTATGAAGTGCATACATTTTTGGCACAAGTTTTCTTTTAAAAGCATGAATTGATCTAATACACATTAATAATGTAAATCAAGTGTCCCCTGCTGCAAAAGTCATGTTACATGATTTTACTGATTTCCATGTCAAATTGGGCTTTGGAAAAGAACAAGTGCAGACTGTGGACTACAGTTTTTTTTCATAGCTGTTGGAGGCCAATATCAATGTCGTTATTAAATTTAGATGAATTGCACAGCCTTTGCATGCACCTTACGCTCTTCATCAGCTGCTCTTTGACTTCATCATCAAAAACATCATTTTTCCATAATGTAAAAAATAATTATTTAGTACAATTTTTTCCTGCAACAGTTCTACCCGCACAAAGTTGAACTTAATAAACATTTATGCAGTCTAACTTTAATGTGTTTTGTTCAGTTTCTCATGGTTTAGAATATCTCTATCAAATCTTCTATGGTTTCCCCAAGAGGGACGAGCAGCACTATAAATCCCACACACAGTAGTCTATTCACAAGACCCCGTGATGGGTTAATAAGGAAGGCGTGATCTGGTCTTCTTGGCATTGTACAGCAGTATTCATATGTAACGGCACTGCAGTCTCTTCCCTTCTAGTCTTATTCTGCGTAAATCAGATAAGGCCTGTATTTTCCACTCTGTCATGGGACAGCTAACTTTTTGTCAGTTCTTGCTCTCCCAAACAGTCTCGCAGGCTTGCCTTGTGGTGTCATCGGCATTATCAGCAAGTTTTTGAAACTGTGTGTGAATCAGCACTAACACTTTGATGATACGGTACTTTTGAGCTTGGCAATGGAGTTTGACTGAGCTGTTGAAGAAATCGGACCGTGTTTTGCAGGGCTACGGTTTCAGAATCAGAGTTTTGGGTTGGGTTTGACCTCAGAAAGTAGGCTTTGTGGAAGTGTTTGCTATTTATGCTTTGAAGAATTATCAGTCACGTGGCGTGATGGTACGCTTTTTTTTTCTCTTTGGCTGCAGTGGGAGATTTCGATAAAATATGGCGTGAGCATTGTGAAGACGAGCAGACTCTCAGCGAATATGCCATGGCCATGAAGAACCTTGCTGACAACCACTGGTCCAATAAATGCGAGGGAGAAGGACGCATTGAGTGGTGCCGCAGGTTGAAAAAACTATTTTTTTTCTACTTGGTGATGCTAAATTATTCTTTTTCGCAGTGACAGTGATGCTCAATTCTGCTTTTTCACAGTGTTTGTCAGGAGTACTTCCAGGATGGAGGGATGAGGCGAGTCTTGGAGAAGGATGAGAAGAGCGCTAGGCATGCCACAGCTGGGAATAACACCACTGCAAATGCTTCTCCGCAGCTGTCCTCTATAAGGTGCTCTAGAATGACACTGTTAAAAGGCCACAATATAATTGTGTAAAAGACAATGCTTTTTTTCAAACAAGCTACATGCATGCATTCTAAATGTATTCAGTGCACAAGACTTTTCAAAAATTTTAAACAAAAATTTCACAATGAAATAACATAGTATTGAGTTTAATAAATAAAACTGTAGTAAAATTGTCTTTAAAACAGACAACATAAAATAAATTTAAGATTAACTAACCTTAAATGTAGTTAACATACTGTACAAGGTAGTACTAACTGCTTGATTAACAAAACTGTAATAAATTGTCTTAAAAACAGACGTGAAACAATAAAGATGAACTAACCTCAATTCCAGTCATAACAATAAATAAAAACTAATGTAAATCAAGTTCGTCGTGCGTGGAGTGAGCTCTGATTGGTTAACATCTTTCTCCCGCTCAGCTTAGCTGTAATTGCCCGGTGTGCTGTGTCAGCTCTGATTGGTTGACATATTAAAATCATGCGCACAGGAACGTATTCTAGATAAAAATCTATATAAATCAATAGATAAAATTACAGCCTTATGCGATTTAGAAATTGCATGTTTTTAATACCTTTTTTTATTTGCAATTTGCGATTAATTGCGCTACAGCCCTATCTTCAAGGTATCCATGGTGGTTATAATAGGTGAGGCTCTGTCTTTGTTGAAAATTATCAAAATAATTAACTACTAAATTAAAGGGCCACGAAACACCAAAACACATTTTTTGAGCTGTTGACAGTCATATATGTGTCCCACGCTGCTATAAACACTATTCCGACACATATAATTGACTAAAAAGTGAAAATTGGTTGTTTTTGCGTTATTTTGAGCAAATTCGTTCTTCCGGTTTGAAACAAATTTTTGAGGCTGCGTCACGCCTATGAGATCTATGCATGTGCTCCAGCGTACACAGTGGACGCCTGTCCCGGCGAGAACACTCTGACGTCTCTGAGTGTCTGACATTAATTCATGAGATAGTCTTTGTTCAAGCCAATCAGCGTGCTCTATTGTGTATGCGGTGCAACTCATTAATATGCACGAGAGCTTGTGTACACATTGCAGTGTCCAGACGGCAGAGACGCCACGTTGTGCTTCCAAAACAAGTGGAAGGAGACGCAGGTCGCCAGTGTTGTGTTTATGTGCTGCAAGGAAGGTTTTGTTTACATTTCCACTATGAGAGCGCAGCTAGACTCCCACGCGCGTGCAGCAGAAATGCGTCTGTAAGAAACTTTTTTTTTTTTTTCACCCAAGAGCTTTCCACATCTGGAAATGATGAAATCGGGATTTGCTGCTCGTCTCCTTTTAAAACAGACGCCACTCCAGTTTATGTGGATTGTCCTGGTGTACAGATTTGGTAAGCCATCAGTGCTCTTTGTTTGTTAATTCAGATGGCAAAGTTAGTTCGTAGTTAGTTAGTAGTTCGTAGAGTTCAAAGACAGACCTTTGTCAAAATGATTAACTGTTACTGAGTTTACAGTACGTTAATATCAGTACAATATTTAAGACTGAAAGATCCACTGTAAATTCTGCTCTTCGAGTGTAAACACTGCAGTCAAACAATTGCTTTTGTGTAGAATTTTCGCCGCATTTTGTGACAGGATAGTCTGCGAAGGTTTTTTTTTTATTTCTCCCTTACGCCGCGCGGTATCAAACACTCCATTAAAACAACACTCTTAATAGTTTCTCACACTTCGTTTGTGACGGGGGACATGCAGGAAATGTTCCTGGATTAAAGTATAAGTGCCAAACTGCCGTTAAAGTCGACAAATTAATAATTTGGCTAATAATTAGATGACTGATGTCCATGTAAACAGTCACTGTCTTTCTCCCCTGCGTCTGTGTTTGTGTGTAGCCTGTTTGAACATCAGCGCGTGCCCAAATGGAAACTCCCATCTTTATGCAAAACCTTCCCTCATTCCCTCCTCTGACACGCCCACCTTAACAGAGCTGGACACACCCACTTTCCTGAGCTTTTCCAGACTGTAGGTGTGAAAACACCCAGCTGAGCCAGGGTGGTTTCTTGGCCCTTTAAATTGCGTTTTTTTTATTTATTATTTTTTCCGATTGCGATTTAATTGTACAGCCCTATCTTCAAGGTATCCATGGTGGTTTTTATAGGTTAGGTTAATAGGCTCCGCCTTTTTTGTTGTTGAAAATTCTCAAAATAATTAACTACTAAATTGAGTCAAATTTCTTGACTCTTCTATCTTACCTGTTAAGGCTGATTTATACTTCTGCGCCAAGTGCACGCATATGGTCCAGCACAGCCTTCGTGCGGTCGCATAGCCCTCGCTGTGGCTGATGCCCACACTGACATGCACCTCTCAAAAAATTTAAGTACATGTCGCAACAACGCATAGCGCAAGCTCTGTCGTTGGTTTGGTAGCTGTGATGAGTGTGGGTGGTTCTGAGAGCCACGAGCCCAATGTCGTGATTGTTTACTAGTGTCGAGTCTCATGAAGGAGCTCCAGATGTTTTTTTTACCTAAAGATTAAGTTGATTAAAGAAACTTGATACAGAGGAACATAACGTAACCTACTGCCAGCTAGCTTTTCTGAAGTGTTATTGCAAAGGACCACAAACAGCATGCAGAAGTGTAAATGCATGGCTACGCGCAAGGCATGCGATGTGGGTCATGGCGATCACTCGACGCAGAAGTATAAACCAAGCATAAATCAAAGCTGAGCTCACGTGTGGTTCAAGCTGTTTGTTTGCTGTGGCCTAATAACATGAGAGGAATTTAGCTTGTTTGCCTACAAGATTTCCGAACCTGCAAATAGTGGAATCTGAATTTGCGATGTTTGTTTTTTTTAATAGACACAGTTCCAGTTTGTGCTTTACTTTCTCCACTAATTTGGTGAGCATCTTGTTTATGCAGATGGCTATGTAAGACATTATTGTCAAAAGTACTTTCTCTTTTAGAAGACATAACTTCTTTGACAATCAAAGTAAGTGAAGTTACTAAGTAGTTTGCTAAAATAATACTACGATATTGTGTATATATATTGTGGCCAAATGGTCTTTGTATTATTTATTTATATAATTATTTTTAAAAGTGAAAGTAAAAATACTATTGCATTCAGAATCACAATGCTTTCCTCAGCATGTGTGCGGGTTTGCATTGTCTGTGTGCAAATGAACTGTTTTTATGCTCGTAATGAAACTTCCACCTCAACGCAGCTGGAAACACCCCTTTTTCCAGCTTTTTTCAAATCAGAGGTGTGAAAACTCCCTGCTGTGATGGGAGTTTCGTGACCTTTTAAGTATTGTAGGAAATTGGTTCCTACTTCAGGGTAGGGGCTATTACAGCGTAATTGGAACAACGGTGATGTAAATGTACATTGATTAGTTGATTATGTGCTATATGAAACAATGATACAGATAATATTTGCACCATTTACCTACTTCCATTTTCAGCAGCAAATTGTTCTTTTTGCAACCTTAATATAACCTTCAGGTTGTTATAGGTGTATAGGTTACTCATTTTTTTTCTTTTTTTATTCACATAACTGGTATGTCTACGTTTCATCTCTGTCACAAACATTTATGAAAACAGTACGAACCATGCCTTCCTTCAGTTGTTGATCCGTGCTTAATGCCTCTGTTGGCATGCTTACATTACTTGCAGCCAGAAAGATTTGGATTCTGTAAGAAATTTATTTCATTCAGTTCATTCTTTTGAGGAAACTTTTAACACTGTTAAACACAGTTTTAGAGTTTTTAACCTAAATAAATTGTAAAAAATGTGTATAATATAGGTACAGTATACATGAAAAGCCATAAAAACTGGGAGGTGCATAGAAACAAACAAACTTGTGACCAGAAAAATGGCTATTTGGGAATTTAGTTCTTAAAGGACTGACCTGGTGACTAAATCCTTTAACTGAGTTCCTACAACTACGCTTTTTAAAAGCTCTCTTGAGTAAATTTAAAGCCTTAAAACTAAATATTCCATATCTATATAACAACTTTTTACTAAATAAGCTTTATATTTGTGCTTAGTACCAGCTCAACATTCCAACTTGGGAGGATCCGACTCTTGGATGTGGGCAGCTGTTTTAATCCTTTCCTGAAGTTTGACGAGTTTCTGACTGTCGGTATTGACATTGTGCCAGCAGTAGAGGTTTGTGTTCCATAAAGATGTATGATACTTTTTTAAAGTTCAGTTTAGATGTAAATGAACTAAATGTTTTGCTTCTCCATTTGTTTTTGTTTTTTTCATGGTCTCAGAGCGTCTACAAATGTGACTTTCTCAACCTGCAGCTGCAGCAGCCTCTGCAGCTGGCCAGCGATGCCTTGGATACTTTCTTGCGGCAGTTACGTGGCCCAATCGACGCTTTACCTGCCGAGTTATTTCACGTGGTGGTCTTCTCCCTTCTTCTCTCCTACTTTCCTTCACCCTACCAGCGCTGGCTCTGCTGCAAGAAAGCTCATGAACTCCTCACCCTGAACGGCCTGCTCCTCATCATCACGCCTGATTCCTCTCACCAGGGCCGGCACGCGCTTATGATGCGCAGCTGGCGAGTTGCGGTGGAGTCGCTGGGATTCAAGCGCTACAAGTACGTCAAATTCTCCCACATGCACCTGATTGCTTTCCGCAAGGTATCCACCACCACCAGTAGCGACCTAGTGAGCCGCAACTACCCAGAGATGCTTTACATCCCGCAGGACTTTAACACTTTCGACGAGGACGGATTCGCAGATTGCTACGAGCCTCCGCGATCAGATTTTGAAGACGACCAGATGGCTTGTAGCTTCGCGGAACTGCCGGAAACTCCGTATGATTCAGACTCTGGTGAGAGCCAGAGCAGCTCGGCGCCTTTCTACGAGCTGGAAGACCCTATTTTGCTGCAGAGCTGAACTTGTTTACTGCCCCTCTTGGTATTTAGTACTCTACCGTTGTGCTGCCAAAATTGCTCCGCTGCGTTTTTGTCTACTCGACCCCTTTTTAAGCAGCGAAAAGTTTGCACAGAGTGAATGAGGACGTTTAAGTGGGCGTGGATTTTTAAGAGCGTGCAAGACATCCTTTTGAACACAATTATACACACTAAACAATCTTACGGTAACTACGAAATTGAAGTGATGTGGTTTTGTAATAGAAACAGGTCGAGGACAATTTACTGAACATTTTTCATTTAAATATTTGTGAACTAGCATAAACGACACCTTAGGCATAGTTTGTAGTAGAGTTTTAAAAGATCCAATCTTTTGGCCGAAGTTACTACAATATATTGTGTTGGTCTTTCCCAACGGAATTTCTTGAATACGTGAGTTCAACCAAAAATTTACTCTGTCCATCTAATGGAAGTATGCGGGGTCCAAAAGAGGGTTGTTTTGATTGACAAATTGTTACATTTTTGCTTGAACTTGTCCTTTAAAGGTTTGATTCTCCGCAAATTTCCTGAGACATTTTGAACGATGATTTCAGCCATTCATTCGAACGAATTATTTTTGGAATAGCCAGCCTTATGATATTTGTAGCATTTTCCGTATCTGCAGAACTTGTGAGTGTTTGGTTATGTGACATTGTAACTGTGAATGTGGATTTCTTGCTTCAAAAGGTACAAATCATGCGAATTAGTCCTAGTTTTTCAGAACAAACAATCTTACAGGTGACCAGGTTGGATGCATGCGATATGGAAACATGTTTCTAATCTTGCGATCAAATGGCCTGCAAGTAGCTTTGTTTTCATTTAAACCGCTATTATAACCAATACTATCGAAGTACTTGTCCGTAGTATGTAGTATGGTGCAGGTTAGATCTCTCTGCGTTTTGCCATAATGTGACTTTGAGTAGGATGATTGTTTACTCTTGACTGTTTACTCTCGAAACCTTCAGTTGCTAATTCTACTTCGTGTATCTTCTGTATATCTGACATTGAGTTCTTTGGTATCAAATTTTAGCTTTTTGCGCATACAATTGCAACATGTAACTTTTAAGGTACAAGTACAGAAAGTACTTTGTCAAATGTTGATTTGAAGTACTATCAAAAGATTGTTGCATATCACCGTACATTTTTAGCTCAGACATATGGAACTGCAGAATTTGCAGCTTTTTTATTCACTCCAAGTTCTTAAAAACACTATATTAAAGGGATCACTCACCTAAAAGTGAAAATTTGTAGTTAATTTAATTTACCCACACTTGGGTCATTTTTTTTTTCAACAGAATTAAAGGAACACCTTTTTTTTTGGAAATAGGCTCATTTTACAAATTTCCTAGAGTTAAACAATTGAGTTTTACCGCTGTTGACTCCATTCTGCTGATATCTGGGTCTGGCAGGAGCATATTTAGCATAGCTTAGCATAAATCATTGAATCAAATTAGACCATTAGCATCTCGCTAAAAAGTTTTGATGATTTTTCCTACTTGAAGCTTGACTCATCTGTAGTTCCATCATGTACTAAGATAATAATAAGTTGCTGCTTTCTATGTCAGTATGGCTTGGAGAACAGTTCCTAGCCATTTCCAAAAAAAAAGTGAAGTGTTCCTTTAAAGAAAAGCTAAATATATCTGGAACTGTGGTCCTTAGTGATTAAAAAATGCAAGTCAACGCCTACAGGCACTCTTGAGTGTCAAAAAAAAAAAAAAAAAAACGTATATGAAAAAATAGATTCGTACCTGTCACCTTTGGTGAAACAGAACAATGGGCTTGTGCAAGATACTGAACATTATTTACACAATAATTAACTTTAATCCACAGCCTTGGCAACGGTTCCTGAGTGCTTTTATGCCGATCTGTAGCACAAACATCTCTCACAGAATTATTGTTCGACTTCATAAGACCTCAATGCATTCATTTTATTTTGCTTGTATGTTTTTTTGTGTAAACAGCTCATGACTTGAGTTTTATGAATCACGGAGATGGACCACAGTTTGGATGACATGAGATTGAGTAAATTAACCGTAATTTTCACTTAATCTGAATTATCCTTTTAATAGTCCAAGCACATATTTGCACATTTGAAATGAGGTATGTAAAATATCCATATTGACATCAGCATTTCATTAGAAAAGCAATATATTCATAATCAAAAAAGCCCCATATCGATGTAACCTAACTGTTACATGAGTAACTGATTTTAGGCAATGTTTTGTATTGTATTAATATGGTAAACCTGACAATATGCTGCGATGGGTCTTTTACTCCTGAAGGAGTGTGTGAGACGTAGATTAAGAGTTTGTTGAAGTAGGTGTTGGGCACTTTAAATGTGTTGTAGGGGTGCCAAAAATAAGTGCAAAGATTTAAAATGGTGAAAGAAGCTTTCAGGCTTTGAAAAAATCCTCCTTAAGGTGCCTTCAAACTCAAATTGTATTTTTGCATTTGTGATTATATGAAATGGATGCTAGAACAGGCTACTGGAAGTAAAAGCTCATTTCTCTCCCACGATAAACCGTTCGATTACTTACTTCCAGGCAAGTAACCAGCTCTTGACTAAATTACTAAAAAAAACTGCCCTGTAAGCATTAAGCAATAGCATTTAAAGGTATTCTTCAGTCTGCACTCGATTTTTAAATCAAAGAAAAAAAGATGTTTTAAAACAATAAAACTGGAAGGAAAAAAAGCTTTGTATTATACTGTTTACTCAGTGGTGTATTCAAACATTTGCATATCAAATGTCTTTGTCTTCCCGCAGGCTCTAATCCAACGTTTGCATGATTGATTTTCTTATCAGTGTTATGATGGTTGACGACGCCCACATGACCGAGCTGTTTGTGTGAACTGTTGTCATTCATCTTTTATAAATAAAAGTTTTTGTTGCCGACTTGTTTGGTCTTTCATTTGCTTGAAGCAAGTGTACGGTAGAAAATGTTAACTTGTTAGATCTCGGTATGTTTAATATCATGTGGTTTTAATTCCATTTGTTCAAAGATTTTATTTATATGTTAGGATAATATTACTTGTATTTAGCAAAGACCCATTGAATTAATTACTGTACCATTGGTAACATATATTTTTATGCATGTACAGTTAAACATTGATATTGTGTTGTTTAAAGTAATAAAAAAATATATATTTTATGACAACTACATTTTACTCAAAATCCTAGTCATCATCCATGTGCACTTTAATTGAAGTGCCATTTAATTTCTTGAAAATGGTTATTTATATATTATCATTCATTAATTTATTTTCTTGTCGGCTTAGTCCCTTTATTAATCTGGGGTCACCACAGCGGAATGAACCGCCAACTTATCCAACATTTGTTTTTACGCAGCAGATGCCCTTCCAGCTACAACCCATCTCTGGGAAACATCCATACATTCTCATTCACACACATATACTACGGACAATTTAGCTTACCCAATTCACCTGTACGGCATTCTTAGTCTTTGGAATGTGGGGGTAACCGGAGCACCCGGAGGAAACCCACGCGAACACAGCCGAGGCTCAAACCAATGACCTTGCTGTGAGGCGACAGCACTACATACTGTGCCACTGTGTCACCCCATTTATATATTATACATTATTAAATACATTATTAAAACCAGAATATGTATTTGTTAATTTTAAGTTAAACAAGATTAATGAGTGCCATATAAGTATTGTAATGTTAACCTGCGTAGTTAAATAATATCAACCGCTTGTAGCTGTTTTATTTCACTCACCCTTTTCACTCACTGAAAGAATGACGGACGCGTTTTATTTGTCCTTTCAGGGATACCGTAGCAGCTTAAAACAGTGCAAACATGGCGGACGCTGAGCGAAGTTTACACCGTGGTTCGGGGATGTTGTGCGATAAAGTAGCAGTATTTCGTGTTTTTCAGTAAACGACAATCTTCAGTGACTTGCGTTTCTTCTGACGTATTTCTTGCAGCCCGTTTTAATCGATGTTACGCTCGTCGTGAAGAGAAACAACACATTCTTTCAACTTTCTAATGCCGGTAAACGCACAGCAATCTGCTCCTCTAAATCAGACTGACAGCTCATTACAACTTTCTTTGTACTTGTATCTCAAAAACTTATGAGGAGTTAAACATTTTCATACCTACTTCACCTATTAGTTTCAGTCGTTACAACATGACCTTGAGTTGAATATTTCCGTTCATTCAGCAGTAACAGGTGGATATTGAGATGACAATCCACCGTCTCACTCTATATGTTACTCAAACTTCTGTACTGTAATACCTCAGGAAACTATGTAGTTTTAAGTGCACCTGAAATCCACTATGTTGATTTTACTTTGATTTTGCCGACATGTTATGCCGTGAATAATTATTTTCGGATTTGTGACGTCACTCTCGAAGCTAAACCCGCAAATTTTCAGCTGTTGTGCGAGTTTTAAGTTGGCAACAATGTGCAAACTTCTCAAATATTGTTTTAGCCACTTTCTGTATGCGGCAATGACATGGCTGGATGAAGCCAACAGAGGGCTCAATACGTGGTCATCGGTTCGATACCTCGGCTACCTGTCCAGCTTGAACTCCCTGGTGGCTATTTGCCTGGGACTTTATGTACAATGGGAGAAAACCGCAGACACTATCATTTTAGTCATTTTTATTTTGGGCCTCTTCGTTCTTGGGGTTGCCTGCATTCTCCACTACTATTTCGCTATGGAGAAAGTTAGCCGGTTTCTCTTGCATCTTTGGTTTGGTTTCCTTCTAGGTTTGCTATGCTTCGTCAATGTCTCATCCAAAGAGCTCGATATTAAGGAGCAAGTGGCTAACTATATGTTAACAGCAAGCGTTGCGATCAGAATCCTTTGGGCTTTGGTTGAAAGAATGTGTGGTTGTACTCGACATCAACCCGCGTTTCTTACCTCAAGGGAAGCTTTGGAGCTCACGGGTTTTGCTGTGGCTAGCACCCTTGTCAGCTACAAATCCATAAGTCTCATAGTTCTAACACTCGCTTTAGCTGCTCTAATCGTGGTCCTGCGCATGAAGTCACTTTTGGCTCTCGAAAACCTGGTTTGCTTTTCAGTAATCGCTGCGTTCTTCTTCCAGGAGTCTTTAGGAGTGTCCACCAACCCTTTCGCTTTGTCTTGTTTCTTTAGTCGTCTCGTTTGTGACCCATTCCTAGACGTCTACTTTAGTGGACTTTCGGTAACTGAACGTTGGTCTCCACTACTGTTGAGAAGAGGCCTGTGGAGACGCTTCACGCTTCTGCCATTGATGGTTGTGGAGGTGACGTTTGTTGTCATGGCTTCTCTGAAGATGAGAGATCTGGATCGGTGGTATCTGCTCATTCCGAGTCTTTCAGCATCTGCTGTTTTCTGGATCATCTGTCATCTGGTTTTCCTCATCACGGTCTGGGGTTTTCACAGTAAGCTAAGTGACTGTCAGAGATTGTGTACTGCGCACATGTCTGAGCCCGGAGAACTGGATCGGATCATGGCGTCTAAAGGGATGCGGCACTTCTGTCTCATATCCAAACGCCTGGTGCTCTTCAGCCTAGTGTCCACAATCATTCTTGGGGCACTGGGTTGGCAGGTAAAAATAGTATTTTCTGTGAAAATCTTTAAAAAATGTATTAAGATGTAGGGCTGGGCAATATGATCTCATATCACAATATAAGTAATCTCATACCCTGATAACGATATGTATCAGTTAGTACTAGTAATGTTGACCACATGTAAAGGACTATATTATGTTTTTTACATTAAAAGTATATACTCCAAAATTTACTCATTTAAATGTGATCATATTTCTCACTTTATTTCGAACTTCAGGGCAAATGTTTGATGAAAAAAATTTAATCTAAAGTAAATATTAATAAAATATAGTCCGCTCTTCAAAAGCTAATGATTACAGTATGTAATGATAATCGAATGTAAAAAATTTAAATATTGCTAAATAAAGTGCAAAATGTGAACATTCGACTTTCAAGAGTGCAGCATTCTCATGATGCTGTTATTCATGTTTGTCTGCATGTACATAAAGAAGTACAGTAGTGTACTCTTATTAATTATAAAAAAGTATATTACCATGTTTTGTGACACCATGAAATAAACAATAGAGCATAATCCATCCATGCGCTATATACTGTCATATTGCGCAGCCCTATTTGTGAAAAGTTTTTAGAAATGTAGTTTTTATATTCATGTTGATTTACATGTTACATTGAAAGATGATAATGCTCATTATAATATTGATGATGATTATTTTTATTTCTTCACGCATTTTCCCACAATAAAAAGTTCAAATTACAGACATGAGCCTTCAAGATTGCATTGCTTGATGTCACTTCCATTTTTTCCGCTGCATGTTGGATTCATCTCATGACTTTGCAGAAAATTTTGCTACGCTTTTTTTTTTTTTTTTTTAAACAATTTATATATGGTCAGGTGACATCTACTTAAACATTACTCATTGTAACAATTTATATAAAAAGAGAAAATCTTGTCAGGCATATTTACAACAATAATAAATTAATAACATAATTTGACAAAATCTAAGGATTACAGTGTATCCTCAAATGCTAATCAGGCTGACTCATTTTAAATCTCTATGCTTTGAAATTTGTCACCAGGCAAAGAATGAGGAATATTTCACCAATATTTTGTTCTAGTCTTTGACCCATATTTTGTATTTAACAAAGCAAAACAAAGTATTATAGGAATATAATTGAGTACAAGACTTTATAAATACCATTTTAATTTTCAATAGCCTATGTTTTGAATTAAGCTGTGTTTTAAGTGTTTTAATGCTGTGCTCACCAAGACTTTATTTAATGAAAAATACTGTAAAATGAGTTAACATTGCAATAAATAGATCTATTTTCTTTGCAAATATATGATAAAATATATGCTGGCTATCTATATAAATGCTGGCAAAGCTAAATTTTCAGCTTTCATTACTACATTCAGTAGTGTCATATGATCTTTGATTGATTGATTGATTTTTTTCCCAATATTGTTTAATGAATAAGAAGTTGCATTTCAACAATGTAATGCAATCTTGTTGTACTAGTTATACAATTCTTAAAAAAAATAAAATAAAAATTACTTACCCGAAAAATGAAAAAAAACTTTAAATTCAGTTTTGACAAATTTCGACAAATTCTTCAACCCATTTTCAATAATCCTTTTTTTTTTTCAATGGTTTGCATTTCAATTATTGAAGGTTTTCTTTGGTGTTCAAAAAGTATTGTTCTCTCCTTCAGTCGTCCAACAGTCTGTTCATCTCCTTGTTTCTGCTGGTCCTGCCTCTCGAGTCTTTAGCCCACGGCCTCTTCCTTGAGCTGGGAAACAGTCTTGGTGGAACATGTATCGGTTACGCTGTGGTTATTCCTACCAACTATTGCAGGTACTAGATGCATATACACTCACAGCGTGTCAGAGTTTATATACTGTCTGAGTAGGAATTGCTTGTGCATTTGAACATATGTTCTATATGATATGATTAGAGTTCAGATGTACTACATCTGCCATGTTGTCATAATCACATGACCTACCTGCCTGTTGTTTTTCTGAATAACCTACTATGAATTTAGATAACTTGCACAGAGATCTTGATTATTTTTCATGGGCAATTAGGATTGCTGATTTCTTTTTATAACCTAATAATTTTTTGGCCAATTTTTAAAGTAAATATAAAGTAAAATCAATAACTTGTCTTTAGGGATGTGAAATTAGACTACATAAATACAGGGGTTGGACATTAAAACGGAAATGCCTGGTTTTAGACAACAATAATTTATTAGGATGCTGTAGGGCCACCTTTTGCTGCCAGTACAGTATCAGTTCATCTTTAGAGTGACAGATAAAGTCCTGCACAGTGGCCAGAGGGATTTTGAGTTTTTTTTTTGTGCAGAATAGTGGCCAGGTCATTAGGAAATTAGTGGAGAAAAACATTTCCTGACTCGCTCCTCCAAAACTCCCCTAGGTGGCTTAATAACATTCTGATCTGGTGATTATGCAGGCCATGGGAGATGTTCCACTTCACTTTCATGTTTATCAAACCACTTTGTCGAAAGTCTTGCAGTGTGTATTCGGTGCATTAACACCCTGGCACAGTCTTCAGGATACAATGTTGGAGCCATGCGTGCATATGATCTTCCAGAATGGGTTCAGTAGTCCTTGGCAGTGACGTGCCCATCTAGCACAAGTATTGGTCCTAGGGAATGCCATGATATTGCAGCTCAAACCATCACTGATCCACCCAATGCTTCACTCTGGGTATACAACAGTCTGGGTGGTACGCTTCTTTGGGATTTTGAGCCATTTTTCGTGCAGAATAGTAACTCTCCCTGATGTGGGAAAGACAGTGAAGGTGTACTCATTAGAGAACAATACATGTCTTGCATTGCCCACAGCCCAAGATTTTTGCTGCTGGCCCCATTGAAACCAGCATTTGCACAAGTGACCACAGGTTTGGGTATAGCAGTCCGGCTATGTACATTGAGCATGTGGTGCTTTTATGTTTTTTGGCTACAATCTGGGTTAGATTCAGACAGCTTCCTCTTGTGTCCACAATTAGTCCTGTTGGATGTGGTTCGTCCTTCTTGGTTGTTTGCTGACGTTGCCCTGATACTGTTGCTCTTGATACGTCACAAAGACTTGCTGTCTTGGTCACATATGCGCCAGCGAGATGCACACCAACGATTTATCCTCTTTTGAACTCTTTTGAACTGTTGTGTGTATTGCAATAATTTAAGCTGAACTGTGCTATTACTCTGCTAATTAAACCTTCACACTCTGCTTTTACTGGTGAAATTTGCAAACAATGAAGATTGGTCACCAGGCTGGTCAGATTAACCATGAAACATCAAACACTAAATTGGTTAGTGTTTCAGTTTCATTGTCCAGCCACTGTAGAGACCTCATACAAAAGAAAAACAAAAGCAGGAATAATCATGTTCTATTTAAAGCTGTAAACAAAGCATCTGTGCTGGTATTTAATGTTTTATTCCAGGACTTCTCAAGTTCAGAGGACAAGTGGTCCACAGTAAAGCCACATAAATTGGGAGAAAATGCATATTGTGGTGCCTAGCAACAAATAGAAAATGGTTTAGTGTTTAAAACATGTGGTGTAATCCAGTGCTGAAATACGGTTCTCGTGTTTTGTGTGAGCAGCTTTAAGATCATTAACTGCATTTACAGTTTTATGCAAAAGTTTGGACACCCCTGATAATTTTCATAATTACAAGACATTGCCTGCTGGCCTTTCAAATCAGCAATTTCATTTGGATATATTTTATACCCTGAGGAAAAAGCAATATTTCAGTTCTGACATAACATTTATTTAATCAACAGATGCAATGCAATTTAAGTCATAAAAACTGACAGGTGCAAAAAATTACAGCCACCTTTTGCTAAAATAACACCCTGTAGACACTTCTTATAGTCAACGATAAGCCCCTGAATTCTTGCTGAAGGCATTTTGGGCCATTCTTACTTGCAAAATTTTCCAGTTCAGTCAGGTTTGATGGGTGCTTAGTATGAACGGCCCTTTTCAAATCAATTCATAGATGTTCGATGATGTCCAAGTCTGGGGACTGGCACAGAAATTCTAGAAAATTGCATCATGTCTGAGCATGAATTCCATGGTAGATCTGGAACTGTGCTTTGGGTCATTGTCCTGCTGAAGCATCCAACCCTGGCGTAACTTCAGCCTCTTGACTGATTCCTGAACATTGTTCTTCAGAATCTGCTGATACTGGGTGAAATCTATGTGACCTATAACTGACAAGGTTTCCAATACCTGTGTTTGCCACACATCCGCACAGCATGATGCACCCTCCACCATATTTTACAGTAGGGAGCAGGTTCATCTCCTGGAATGCTGTGTTCTTTTTCCACCATGCAAAGCGCCTGTGGTTGTGGCATCTGTTCAAAGTATACTTTTCCAAAATGATTCAGGGTTGTCCAGATGAGCCTTTGCATACCGCAAGCAGCTCTTCTTGTTGACAGAATGCAGAAAATGCTTTTTCTGCATCACCCTTCACTTCCACCCTTATGTTCTATGTGAAGAGTGTGCTGGACTGTGGAATGATAAACAATGACATTATTAGCAGCAAGATGTTTCCTGAAGCTTTTTGGAGGTGGTCTATGGTTTGTCTGTAACCATTCTAACCATACTTTGTCCCTGAGCACCCCAGTTTAATTCGGAGATAATCTAAAAAGAAAATATTTTCAGAACCAGGTACACAATCGAGAGTTTGAGAGCCACATCTATCAGTACTCAAATTTTAGCAGGACATGGATATTTTAAAAATTTCTGTATCGATTGGTACTAGGGTTGTACCAGGGCTACTAGGGCTATTAATCATATTCAAATCGTATAATTAAAGCCAGCCAAGCATGAGAGTCTGGTAAAATGCACTTAGACTGAAATAAATAATTAATTAAAGTGTACTTATTGTGTAAGTACATTATGCTTATGCTTGATTAAATATCTGCATGTAATTACACATGTAATTCATTTCTACAGATCTATTTCTATATATTTTATCCTATATAATTACACTGTTGACCATCCTTTACATTTTAACCCATGCTTAAACCTACCCATACCACCAAACCTGTCCCTTACCCTACCCATATCCCACGTCAAGACCCCCAAAATTGTTCTGCAAAACATTAAGTACGTTGTATTTATATTTTGATGTAAGTACATAGTATTTAAGGGCACTTAATATAAAGTGGAACTGGAAGTCTTATCCACACAGTCTTTTTATTTAAAGTTGAAAACACAAAATCATGGAAGTATGTAATGAAAGATGGTCAATATTTGTCATAACTGTTGAAATTAATGCAGAATCTCATGTTTTTCGGTGGTGCTTGGTTTCGTATTTTAGCTCACGCTCTGTTTTTTTCTCAGTCCAGACGGTCAGCCCACCCTACTCCCCCCGGCTCATGTACAAGAGCTCAACCTGCGTTCCACTGGGATGCTCAACAACGTCCAGCGCTTCTTCTCTCACCACATGATCGAAACCTACGGTTGCGATTATTCCACGAGCGGCTTGAGTCTGGAGGCCCTGCAGGCCAAACTCCGCATATTCATGGAGGCGCACACGACTGACGGCCCACGACACGACACCTACGTGCTCTATTACAGTGGACACACACACCGCAGCGGAGAGTGGGCACTAGCAGGTGGGAGAATCATTGCAACACTTTTTTTTGTTCTCCTATATAGAAACAGAACATTTCATCAGTGTCAAAACAGTTCAGGCTTCACATAAGAATAAATGATTAAAAAAAGACAGAATCTATTTGATGAAAAGTGAAATCTAATTTAGACCATACAAAATCAGACACGCATGTTTGATAGAATAGTCCGTAGTTCTGTGTTTATTAGTCACATTGAATCAAAGTCTTCTGGGTAGGGTTGCACCAGCTGTGTAAAATTTAAAACCAACATTTTAAATGTAAAATCCTAGAAAAGTGAATCATTCAGGAAAAACTGGAAAAAAATTATTCAACGATCAGATTTGAAAAAATTTATAATGTTTTTTTTCTGCGATTAATCGCATTCTTATTCTCAAAATTCAACAATGAATTCAAAAGTAGCGTATTACACACTTTTATTTTAAAGGTTTTCGTACATTATAAAAAGTGCAATAACACTTTAAACAACTGAGGCAAGTAAGTAGAGTGATGATGCTCTACGTTTGGCGTCCACCCAGCATTAGGCCCATTACAAATGTTCTCATTGGTTGAGACAGGTGATGATGTCGAAGCCAGTACTGTTCAACACCCCACCTCTCCTGTGACCTATTGTTTGTCAGTGTGTATTTAAAATAAAAACACACACTCAGCTCTATTATATTATATTATATTTAGGGCTGTCAATTGATTAAAAAAATTAACTAATTAATCACACATTTGTTTGTGATTAATCATGATTAATCACGAAAAGCCGTATTCACGAAATAAAAACACAGGCATGTAAGTGCCATTTGATTAAAACAATCAATGCCAATAACAAACAAAAAATATTTCCATGTTGGATTCTAAGTGAACTACAAAAAAATCCAAAATACAGGCATTGCAAATATGGAAATTGGGAAAAAAAAAAAAAAGTATTGAATACAAACAATTGTATTCATTGCAGTTGTTTTGCAAGTTGAGAACATTTAATTATAAAGTAGAAACAATTTTGCTTAGTCCTCCTTAACATTTAGCCAGTCCAGTCTGTTGACATTATTGGGTGACAACACGCACACACACACACACACACACACACACACACACACACACACACACACACACTCAGACAGAGAGAGAGAGAGTGCGCAGTACAGCGCACTCCCTTCAAATCATGTTTCAAGTGATTTTCAAATCAAGTATGGCTGTATTTCTCAAGCAAGGATTCTGTTACAGCAACGCGAAGCAGACGCTTTACAAAAGTTGCGTGTAGGGGGGAAACACGTCAAACTTAATGAAACATTTGAGGGTGCTTGGAATCAACTTAGAGAGAATTGGGCTGTCTTTGACAGCTTGCGACATCATCTGGCACTTTCACTGAGTACATTTACATGGATCCATATTATCCTTGTCGGCCGCCTAGGTCGCCTCTATGGACGCGCCGGCCCTGAACACACGTCGGCCACAACAGGAAATAAAAAAAAACTGCCACTGCGTTAAATACGTTAATTTTTTTAACGCCTTCAATATTTCAAATTAATCGGTGTGCGTTAAAGCGCTAATTTTGACAGCCCTAATTATATTATATTATATTATATTATATTATATTATATTATATTATATTATATTATATTATATTAT
>CAIGQQ010004470.1:2938103-2948834 GCA_903798035.1 Danio albolineatus
ATATATATTCATCATTCATTCATTTTCTTTTCGGCTTAGTCCCTTTATTAATCTGGGGTCGCCACAGCGGAACCAACCGCCAAATTATCCAGCATTTGTTTTACACAGCGGATGCCCTTCCAGCCACAACCCATCTCTGGGAAAAACATCCATACATTGTCATTCACACACATACACTACGGACAATTTAGCTTACCCAATTCACCTGTACCGCATGTCTTTGGACTGTGGGGGAAACCGGAGCACCCGGAGGAAACCCACGCAACCACGGGGAGAACATGCAAACTCCACACAGAAATGCCAACTGGCCCAGCCGGGGATCGAACCAGCGACCTTTTTGCTGTGAGGCGAACGTGCTAACCGCTCGGCCACCGTGGCACCCAATAAATATATAAATAAATGAAATAACTATAAAATAAAATATAATAAAAGGTTGCCAAACATATTCTCACAATGATGCATAACCTCTAGAATTATGTAAATGTTCAATTATAGATAATTATATTGTCTTTGTGGAGAAAGCCAGCCATTTACTCCATTTTTTTTCAAAGATCTCTGATTGTAATCGAAGTGCATGTGTCATTTTTTCCATTTCCTCAACTACTGCTATAATTGTGAACCATTCATCTTTAGTTGCAGGGTCTTCTTTATACCGTTTCCTGGTTATAGATTAAGCTACATTTTTATAACATCCAAAATGTGGGCTATTAAAACAATGTTTAAGTTTTTCAATTTAACAGACTTTACAACTGAGAAATTAATAGAATATGTTGTAACGTGACCGCAATTCTTTAATTTTGACACACACACATCCAATAAATATAAATTAGGAACTTCATAAATAAATTTATGTAATGTAAAGTTTGCTGAGAGCAAAAACAAAAGCAACTAACAAACATTTAAGACGTTTTAAATCTTTGACTCAAATGTGTCTTACCAACAGGACCTTCAGAATTGGTCTTGATAACACTGCAATAGTCTGTGATGGGCTGTTCTGCAAAGCGTTTCTTCCAGTAGGACATGTACCTGCAACAAAACAATTTTTGTGTTAAGGGTAAAGTTTATGACCTTGCATAGTATATGTTTTGCATGAACTAAGTTCCAAATCATGTCAAGCCTTACTGTGAAAAGTCTGCGATGAGTTTAACATCAGCGATAACCAGTTTGTGCTCCAACACCATGTGCTTGAGAAGTTGGTCTTTTTCAGAAGCGGGAAACAAGTCAGGACACAGAGCGCATGTCATCGGACGTCCATCGCTGGAGGAGGCAAGACAAACCCCATCGCTGAGGTTCTCAGGAAAACAAAGCGGCTCTAGTATGCAATCCTGTTTACCTAAAAATAAGCAAAAACGGATTTTAAAAATGTAAATTCGCTGTTTAATGCCAAGTTCAGACTGCATGATTTTCAAAGTTGTCGTGTCACAGATGTTTTCACACTGCATGATTATCTGGGCAAGCGATTTGTTGCTGCTTAGTTTACACTGCAAGATGGATCAGCGACAAGGAGTTTCACACTGCATGACTTCAAAATAGGAAGAATCGCCGACAACTTTGTACAAACTACGTCTCACACCCAAAAACACCTACAGTGTAGTATATATTTTGGTAATAACTACATAACGAGAAAGAAGCCTTTAATGGGGTAGAAAATGTCCATATTTGCTCACCTTGCTTTGAAGGGAAATAGCAATTTCTCCTCAACTTTTTTATTTTTTGACCGGGTTAGGTTGTGATATTGCTCACATGACACGTCAAACAGACACGGGAGCTCATAACAAATTTACACTAATTTTTCCTCCATTTCTTGGGTCGGAATAAACTGAAAATGAGCGCTTTTAACTTCTCCCCCAACCTCTCGCTGGCCTACAGGTACCCACACTAGTGAATGCTGCTCTCTCATTGGCTGTAGGTGATCGCTGATGTTATTTTCAGTCAAAGCTCATTTCACACGGCATGATTTAAATGGCCGACAGCTCCAGATATTCAACACGCCAAATATCTCCTGGGCATCGGCGACTCTCTCAGATTGCGTCTTTGATAGTTCATATTGTGTGATTGTCACTCGCGTGCACGAGCACCGATTTGCCTGTGTTTTCAGGCATTTGTCGGCGACTTCTCAAAACCTATCGGCGAGTCAAAATCGGGGCTAAAATCATGCAGTCTGAACTCGGCATAAGTCAGCATGGAATGGAAGTTGGGATTTTATTTTTTTCCTTATTGTGATGTATATACAGTACTAGTGCTGGACAATGATACATTTAAAAAATTAAAAAAAAATTAAAAATAAAATAAATAAAATCACAATTAATCATATGATCTGTCTGTGATTAAGGCATTCTTATACACAAAATTCAATTATTAGTTTTTTTTATTTTAATGATATTTGAAAAAAGTTCAATAACACTTTAAAATCTTTACCTGCTTTTAAAGCAGCATTCCCTTAACTTTTTTACAGTTAAAATATCTTGTGAATCTCAACTTAAACATTAATGTAATCAAACTGAAAATCTAAAACCAAAGCTTTAATTGTATTTAATGAAAATTAAGTGATCAATAGATCAGTGGTTCTCAGTTCCTGTCCTTGCACCACACTGTTCTCAGATAAACAGCATGTTTTATATACATTTATATATATTATAATACAATATGTTGCATTCACAAAAAATAATTTCACATATATTAAATGTTACTATTTTACATACTTTACATTAGTAGATTACATACAAAATCAATGCAAATGCAGTGATCCATGCATAAAGCTGGTATTACTTCATTTCAAACATTGGTGGAATGCCTTAAAGTCCCAATAAACTGGAAGCTGCAACCATATTTATTTATTTTATTTGTATTGTGACACAGTTCCTAGAGCAGGGGTGCCCAAACTTTTTTTTTTTTTTTTTACAAAAACCAAACTTGATTAAGGCTTGTGGGCCGAAGGTAAATATGCTTGCCATGGATTTCCTAATTTATTTAATAATATTTAAACTAGAAAACATTGCTTTATATAGTATATTCTTTTACGTTTTATAAGAAATTATATTAAATACAAAAACAATCTCATTTATAACAGAATTACACTAGTTTTTGCAATGATTTGCTCGCCGTTATCTTCTGCATAGTTTCTCTCTCTTTTTACATTTTTACAAATCAGATTTATTTACAATATTTAATAGAAACATTTAATTTCAGTTTGCTCTTTTTGTAGCTCAGCATTAAAACAAACAAACAAAAGAATGTTATGTTAAATTAGAAATGATGATCTCTTTGTTAAAGATATTTTAATCATTCTCACTCTCTTCTCAGATGAGATGGTGGGCCAAATCAAAGGTTACAATGGGCCAAATTTGGCCCGCGGGCCTTACTTTGGGCATCTCAGTCCTAGAGAAATAAAATATTAAACAGTGGGCATGGCTTGTTTACCGCGGGCTGAATGGATGTAGAAAAGTAGGCATTTCATTCAGAAAGATGAAAAGGGTTTTAGAAGAGTTATTACAACCTAACGGACACCTCCTGCTTGCCACTTTTGTTTGTTGTCAAAACTGTGTTGCAGCAGCGTGGTTAAATATGTTAGCCACACCTATTACCTCAAAATCCTCATAATCTGATCATTTAATTGAAAACAAACAGGAAGTGCATTTTCAGTTTTCAATTAAAGATTCGAAGGGCAAACTTTTTTATTCTTAATGACGTGAACAGATGAATTGTTCACCACAAAACTGGCAACGTGAGCTAACAAAATCATATGGCTAGTTTTAATTTCTTGGGGATTTTAAGTGTTTGTGTGTGACATTTATTTTCTTAAATAATTTCAGATGATCATTTAAAAAAACAACAACAGGATAATACTGTATTAATAACTTTGACAATTTTGGTCACTATAATCGTCACATGAAATGTTCATCTCTAGTCCCTATAGCACTCTCATGACAATATGATCGACAGATTTTTTTATTTTTAAATGACTGTAGCTGCTGTATTCATCATGGATCATTAATTCACTGCACTGCAGTGAGTGCGAAACCCTCATCTCATACATCCCACAGCCTCCAAGATGTCCAACATTCACACAAACAAGTAGCTGATTCACACAAAATGACGGGGTGACTCATGTAAACAGCAGGCTATCCACTAAAAACCTGGATGTGTGTACTTTACTACTAAGTGCACTTCATGTGGTCTTGCGGTGACAGATTAAAGGTCATCTATTAGATGATTTATTCATAAAAACAGTGTCCTTGCACCACTCACAGTAAGCTGGAGAACACACACACAAACACACACACACACACGTGCGCGCGCGCGTACACACAATTTTTTTTTTTTTTACAGATTTATAGTATAAAATGGTTTGTTTACCAGTCAAGCTGTTCTTTTGGTAGTTTTACAAGGTTTTTTGACTATTTTTCACCCTGGAAGATAAGGTAGATCGGATGAAGACAAGGTCAGAGAGAGATTTTTAAAAATAATCAAAACAATAAAAGTGTAATACAGATTTGTTTTCCCTCCCAATAAATTAAAAATGTGTCCTGGTTAATGTTAAAAGATATTTACTGTACATTTTTGGCAGAATTTACAGAAGACACTCACTAAAATTTTATTCAGTGTAAAAAAATATGGCTAAATACCATAAAATCTTGTAAAGCATCCTTAGAACAAGAGTAATTTGAAAAAAATATTTAAAAGGCTTTAAGGGGCACAGTGCAGCCTCCAACAATAAAAATCAATTGTCATTTCAAATATTTAATTTACTTTGTCGCTATGCTACATTTTACCCATTTGTCATTTATAATTACTTAAATATAACTACTGTCTAACTACAAGTCAACATTTAAATTGAAACTAATTGTTCTTGGACAAGAATGAAAGTTGTTCAATAGTTTTAGGACAAGTTTGATGAAAGGTGATGATTAACTTCAAATGTTGACTGCTGTAAATGATTAGGACCACTTATTAGTTTACATATTTTAATATGCACAGCTCAGAAAAAAGCATGCTGCTTCATTTTTACAAGCCTATATGCTAATGACGAAACACTATTTCGAGCATATTTTGACTGTCTTTTTTTAAATAAAAGATATTTGAATAAAGTTGTCATTTTTCTTACATGTGTGTGTGTCGCAAGTGTCACTTTAAAAACAGTAGTCAAATGGTTACTTTACATTTGTCATCAAATAGTTTTAATCATGTAGAAATAAAGATAAGAATAAAGATTTTCTGTCAACTTTTTATTTTACATACATTACAGTTTTTCCCAATTGTTTACACACATTTTCTGAAACATGTCTCATACACACAGCTCAACTCTCTACTCTACACAAATCAAAAAACAGGCACACGTTGGGCAAAACCCTTCAATTCTCCTGGAAAATTAAACTTTGTGTTCAAAACAATGTAATTTCTTCTCAAAATAGTATTTTGTTTTCAAATGACACATACAGTACAAACCATCACATCAATAGACATTAATAAGAACCAGTTGATCACTGATGTGCTTAATATAAATCACTATGACCACTTCTTCACTTACTGTAAGCCTTTTTTGTTCAGTGCTACACTTACTACAGACAGTACATAGGCCTACATAAGCACATTGTAAAATATTTCAGAATACTGTTTTTATACAAAACACAAATACACGGTTCCAAATATATTTTACAGTATTTTTCCCACAAAAACAGTGTACACAGTGTTCATCCCAACCAACACAAAGTTGCACATAAAGTGGACTAAATATACCATCAACAAAAGTATTTACAGAATACAGTTACATGTGTGACAGGTGTTTACCCATGTGATGAGTTAGTATGCAAAGTAGGGCAACTGACTAACCAATTTTGAAAGACTTGTGTTCCTTGTGAAAACGAGATTTTCTTCATGAAAATTGTGCCAAACGCCGAGAATTGTGTGTAGTGATTTGAAAAGGTCGATTTAAATCTGCAATTTGAGCGTAAAGCAGGAATTGTGCTTGTAGTTTAGCAGAATTGGTTCAGGGGGTTGGTGCATCAGTTATATGTTGTAGTCATTGTGTCAGAAGTACTAGTAATTGTGTGTAAACAACTAAGAAAAACTGTAATATGTGCAAGCCAGAATAAGTATGTTGTTTCATTTTTAGATATATTTGTACCCTGAAATACAACAGATTTTTAACCCACAAATGCTATGACACTTCATTTGGACTACTTACATTAAAGCACTTGCATTCCATAAAATTCTGTTTATAATGCCACGTAAGTAAACAAAATGTTAACTTTAAAAACAAAACACCAGTACTGAAAAGTAAGAATTAACAGACAAAAAAAGAATTATGCAAAATGTGTCATGACAAGAAGATAACAAACTTAGTGTTGGCCAACAATTTGTCTTAATTTATGAACTAACCGCATTTGCAGTAGCTAATAATCGTAGTTCACACAAAGTAGTGGTTTTGAACATACACATATTAAAATAATTGCAAATTAAGCAACATCACAATAACATAATTGGTAATATTAATAAACCACTTCGCTTACCTGTCACGTTAGTGTTGTACATCTGAGCAGCCATTCTTCCTTCACAATCACGTGACCGAGTAAACGACGCACTGACCAATCGCTCATAAACCGCTGACGGAGAAGGGATTCATGGGTATTGTAGTTCTCAATTGGCGCTCTTTCATTCAGTTCCTACACTTCCCATGAGGCATTGGTGTTTTTCTCCAGGGCTGAGAAGTGTGGTGTATGTGGGATGCTGCTGCTGTGGCTCTGCCCTCAGAACAATACAGTGCAACCCTGTGGAACAACAATATGGATAGTAGGCGCCGTAATTGCCCTGTTTTATAGCACATTTTCTTTTACTTGACGCGGAAAAAATGTGGATACCGACTGAACATGAAAAATATGGCGTTGGTAAGTCATACATTTACATTATATTGCCGCATCGTTAATACAAACGCAAGTTACATCGCTGCAGGTGCGATAATGAGCCGTGACATCTACAATCTGATGGCAGATGAAATGTCACATCATTTTCCGATTATTTAAAATCTCGAAGGCATGGGAAAGTAATGGATATCTAGCGTTTTTGAAATTATTTTATTATTTTAAAAAATCGGTTTGAATTATTTATGTTGTTTTCCTTCATTAATTTGAATGGGCATATTGTGAATAGCTCTTACATGCAGCAATAAGAAGAAATAGCCGCAGTAAAGGCTGATCTTTGTCTTCCTTCATACAGACGATCTAATTGATTTATTGAGCCTATGGGTTTCCTTTTAAAACGACAAAATATTGTTTATTGCAAAATTGCATATTCGTTGTCTATTCGTTCTGTCTTTAAACGTATTTCATTATTAAATGTTTATTTACATATTGTTGGCATACATATATTCAGATGTTTCTATGTATACACTATTAAATGTATACGTGTAGCTGTTTTGCCTTCGGTCTCTCTTTTTGTCTGACTGTTTACCTATTTATCCGTCTATCTGTCTGACTTGCTATCTGTCATCTGTCTGTCCGACTGTATCTGTCAAACATTCTTTCAGAAAAAACAACTATAAAATGTCTGATCTTTAATAATGTTGTCTTAACGTTAATACAATGTTATTATTAATGCACTTACTATGTGGAACTTTTTTAATGAAATGTCTTATTTGTATGTTCATTTAATTTTTAATTATTTTTTATATTTCAGATTTTTTTATATTACCGTAATGTTGGCAAAAGTAATAAAACGAACGTTCAATTAACGTTTGCATGACTAGAAAACATTTTAAGATGGTATTTTTTATTGACATTTTAAATCTTTAGAAAGCATTTATAAATGTTTTCAAATTTAAAGAGAATCTTGTCTGTCTGTCTCTGTCAACTGTATGTCTGACTGTCTATCTGACAAACATTCTTTAAGAAAAAAAAACGTTTATGAGCAACTCCAGCGTTATGGATGTGACATTTGCAGTAAAAATCTAAAACGTAAATTCAAAGAGAAATTATGTATATGTTAGCATCGTATTGAAATATCTGTTTATTTCAAAAACTATTAACCACAGAGTTATGGCATCAGAAAAGAATCAATCTGTAAACATTTTTGATCTTTATATGTGGAAAATAAACATGCGCTTTGGATGTGGCCAAATAAGTATGCATGTTTTCAGTATACAACATACTTTGTAGATATTTTGTCAATTAAACTGCACAACCAAAAAGAAAGGATGCTAATCAAAAGGATAAGAGCTTGCTCTCTATAGAAACAAGTGTTTGATTTTATTTGATTTTGCATTTTTGCATTTACTGTATGAGGAAAAAAGCTTTGTTATGGATGTGACATCTCTCTGTTATGGATGTGACCAATGTGTTTATGGTAAATCCAATATAATTGTTTGAAAACACTGACAGAGACATTTTTAAGTGTTTCTAAAATACAGTAAATACTTGTTTACACAAAATATGTAGAAACAGTTTGACTATTTTAGTGAAAACTTTTTTTTTTATGGCAAGGTTGACATTTGCATTGAATTACTCTTATAGAATGACCATTCAAAATAAACTGATCCATAATAATGTTGTCTTCGCATTAGCAAAATATTGATATTCGTGCACTGCTTATATGGAACATTTTCATGAAATGTCTTAATTGATTCATTTTTTTTTTGTCTGTTTTAGAATTTTAAGATTACTGTAATGTTGGCAAAAGTATTAAAATGAACATTACATTAACATTTGCGTGACTTTAAACATTTTAGAGATTTTTTAAAACTGAACATTAACAGTGTTAATTTTTATACACTGCTTTTTGAACTTTTTGTCAAAAATGTTTTGTTTTTGAAATGTTACTGCTTGTTTTAGAATTTTAACATTGCCTTTACTCTATCTATCTGTCTGACTGTCTGTCTGTCTGACTGTCTGACTGTCTGTCTGTCTGTCTGTCTGTCTATCTATTATAGCGGCACGTATTGGAAAAATTTAAAGTTAACGTTTTTTTTGTGATATATATTGTGATATGATTTCAATTTTACTAGATTATTTATTATCTCTATTCGGAAAGAATTTATAAAATTAAATGGATTGGGATGATTCTGCAGTGGGAGTGCATCTCCATAAAATCTAATAAACAATATATAAAATTTTTGGGGTCCCCCCACACATTTTCGTTGTGTTCCGTGCTATTTGCAGTGCATGTCTGTACATGCATGTGTTGTGAGTATTTTCATGCACAACAATCTATAAATACAATCAAGAAAAATAAATAATTGAAATAAAGTGTTTTGTCATTTTCCGACTGTCTGTCTGTCTGTCTGTCTGTCTGTCTATTAATCAATCTATCTATTTGTCTGGAAAGTTTTTAAATCAATCTGTCTTTCTTTCCTCTGTATGTATACACGCATTTGCATATCAATAAATAAGAAATAATTTACCTGATGCTTGTATCAAGGGTAACCAAATCTTCAGGGCAGGCTGAGTAAAAAGATAACCTTTGTGATTTCATTTGATTTTCTTTTTTCGAATGTTTTTGTAAGTTTGTTGTGACAGCAGCTGACAGTTTGAAGGATGGTTTTTGGCAGATGAGCAGTCTGGAAATCTGGTCATGTCATTGGCTGATGGCTAGATGAAGTGTTCCAGCAGTACAGTGCAGTTCGCAGGGGCTTCTGTGATCTCATTCGCCACAGCTTTACTCAAATAAACAGAATGACATTTGGTCATTTCTTCACTTAGATGGAGAGAAGGTCAGAGCAAAGAAGAGAGGTGTAGTTGGAAAGGGCAGGGAGGGCGAGACAACAGACAGTGCCTCTATTTCGCTGTGATTTAAATTGCAGAATGATATTATGGCAAATTAAGGAATGATTTTCTTGATTCGCATTAGTCACAAGCCACATCTAGAGAATATTGCACTGGCTATAGCAAAATGGCTGCATGTTACTGTTGTGCTCTTTGGAAAGTGTACACAGCTACCGAAACCTTTATCAGTCATGAAATATGGATGGATTCCAGCCGGGATGGCACAGACATACACACACACACACGCACAAACACACAAACACACACACACTCATGCAAACACATATTCATATATCCCAACAGGGACTCTCATAGATGTAATGCTGTTTCTACTGTACAGACTGAATATTCAATCCCCCTTCCCTACCCTCACAGGATACAATCTACATTTTTACATTTTCAAAATATCTGTTTGATTTCTAAGCGTGTTTATCAATTTATTTCCCTATTAGTCACATATGCGTGTGTTCAGGTTTAAGTCCCCATTGATATATAAAAACAAGTACACACACACGCACACACTAGGGCTGCACAATGTATTGTCTGAACATCGATATCACAATGTGTGCATCTGCAATAGTCACACTCCAAGATTAAATTATTTATTAAATGATAAAACATAGACATATTATTAAATATTAAGGATGTCCCAATCTGTTTTTTATTTTGTTTTTTGTTTTTTGCCCTCGATCCGATACTTCTAAAATACATAAAAAATGAATAAAGAAAAGCGAAGAAACAGATCTAGGATGTTCCTTATTTTTTATTTATATCACTTTATTTTAACATATAACCACTCTGTTAACAAGCAGAGCACTTCTGTGAGGTAGCATGAACAATCAAGTAATAAATAACATAAATTCTTCACTTTTAGACTTTAGTGCAACAGTAAATATATAAGTTCCTGCAAATCTACATGATAGCTGAGATAGATAGCACTTGATAATTACAGGCAGGTCTTAACTTAAAATACCCGACA
>CAIGQQ010004470.1:2970096-2981823 GCA_903798035.1 Danio albolineatus
TTTTAACGTCTTTGGACCAATACTGTTGTTGATTAGCACCACCTCCTGGACTGATAATTTTAAAAATGCGATCTAATAAGATGGAAAACAGCTGCTGAAAGATATTATCCCCCCGTTGTCAGACGGCATCTTGTGCCGTTTACAGTAAATGAAGCCTCGTCATCCCTAAAGTCAACATCTTCTTTCTTTCAAATATATAACCAACACAAACTAATGTAATTCATCAAAATGTTTGACACACACCCATAGCCTGTACTGTCCCACTTGCATAAACATAAATGGCTCCCGATTAGAATCAACATGCACATCAGCCAGAGTATCAATAACAGACTTTTATTGGTCATGACTTAGTTGCATGACTAACATACCTGCTAAGCTTCAAGCTAGTAATCTGGTTAGCTCTATAATGCAGTGAAGTATTGCGCACGCACATGTCTGTGTGTTTGTGTTTGTCCGCACATTGAAGAGCCGCTGAGCTAACATCTGACAGGCCTTGAACACACACACATACACATATACACACACGCACGCACACACACACACACACACACACACACAAACACACACACTGTATTTCTGACAGCAGACACGTGCACTAGGAGAATTTATTTATTAATATTTATTATATTATATTTATTATATTACATTACATTGCATTACATTACATTACATTACATTACATTACATTACAGTCAGTGCTTAATATATGATATGTTTATTGCGAGGTCCCGGAAATGATCGGGGTAACCGATCCAGCATGCTACCTGAGGATGGAGAGGTGTTGCGGATGAAAGTGAAGAGCGGGGCTGGGTGCCGCGGACGAAAGTGAAGAGGGTTGGGGAGTCATGGAAGAAAGTGAAAGTGAACAGCGGACGGGGGAGGAGGGGGATTGGTAAAACGAGGTACCGGATCAGATTTCGAAGGTGCCGGATCCACATCCGCCGTCTTCCGGCACAAATTAAGCCCTGATTACAGTACATTATGTTATACCATGTTATATTATATTACATTACATTGTATTATGTTTTTGTGTTGCTGCATGGCTATCAGTTTAATGTTCTGTCTGCTAACTATAAAACATTTGGTTACAGCATTTATTTATAAACACTGCAGTTGTATAAAGTACATGTAGTTCATTAGATGCAAATTTAAATATTAAAAAGGAATTTTAATTAAATTGACAATACTGTCTGCTTAAAAAAAATCTATAATATGGGCCAGTAGCCAGTTGGGTACCAAAAATTTGTGTATCTGCAGTTTTTTAAAAATGCACTGGCTACAGAGCTTTATGTGTCCCTGAATTTGAATTGCAACACACTGTTCTTGCAGCTCGACGAGAGAAAATTATATCTGTGGGTAACATTTGAGCAAAGCAGAGAAAAAGCTTGTCAGCATAGCAACCAGAGTGATACAAGTAGCAACCGCCCAGTCCATTGTGACCTTTTTTCCCCAAACAAACCCAACTCATAAATGTGCAATGTGTGATATTCTTCATATCCACAGAGATTTAGAAGCCGCAAATGCATAATATTATCCAGTCGCAAGCAATTCATTAATGCCACCTTAACCTTTCCAAAGCTCTTACTTGTTTAATAGCGGCCACATTTGACTCATTTGAATTGTCCTGCATTCTAGTCATAGATCACAGCCTCAAAAATAGGATTTGAAGTACTGTGAATGAAAAATGATTTAAAGTCCCCAAGAAATGAAATCTAACCATGTGATGTTTGTGAGCACGCATTGCCAGTTTTGTGGTGAACAATTCATCAGTGCATGTTATTAAGAAAAAAAACTAGTTTGCCCTTCTAATCTTTAATTTGCAATTGTATTAACTTATTTAAAACCCCTTTCCTGATATTTCTGATGAGCCATGCCCACTGTTTGCTCATTTAAAATTCCATTTCTCTAGGATCTGCGTCACAATATGGAGAAAAAAGAAAAAAAAGAAGAAAAAAAACGAGTGGAGCTTCCGGTTTATTAGGACTTTAAAATCATAGCCCTGTATAAATTCATGTTGCAAGATGCAGGCTGAGTGAAAATGTGCAGCCTTGTTGCCAGATCAAAGTGCCACATTGTTGGATTTGTTTTTAATGGGCACCTATTATGCAATTTAAGGGAGTTAAACAAGTAGTGTGGCAACAGTGTATATATTTAAAAATGTATTATTTATATATTTTTTGTAATCATAAAAACATTCTGCAGAAACGCTTGACATTCTCTCTCAGTCCTGCCCATTATTGACAATCTCTACCTTATTAGCATAGACAGCCCTGAGTGAGAAGCAGCAGTCCACCATTAGAGTTTCGCACTGTACCCGCTGAAGATATTGTCAGCGACTAAGAGGCATTAAAAATGTTTATTTTATGATTCACAAATGAACACTGGAGTCTTCTTAAGCTCCTTTCACACAGTGATACTGGTAAATATCTGGAAAATTTCTCGAATGACTTTACCGGTAAATAAAAAAAAAAATTGCTGTTCACACAGGCAAGGACGTTCTGGGATATTTTCTCAAAAGACCATTCACACATCCATTCCAAAACATTGGCAAATTCTGACATCATTAACCAGAAATGACCTTTAAATGGTTACGCTTGTATTTGGAAACATAGAAAGGGTCAGACTTTTGTTGATGGTTTCACTTTTATCTAAGCTTCAGCATTCATGCAGCTGCTTTGTCCCAGAGACATCCAAAGGCAGAAGAGCAAACCACAGCCAAATGTTTACACATCTGACTACATTACAAATTCTGTGGATGGATAAGTATTGTGAACAACTTCAATGAAAACATATGGAGGAACACTTTTTCATGTCGAGATGTACATAATGTGTGTGCCGGGGCTCATTGGCTCCTTCACGAACATGCGCGTCAAGCAACTGAAGCAGAGCTTGAAGCTAAACAAACAGCGGTTTATCATAAGCTATTTATTGTTGATTCTTTCCACAGTTGGCATTAAGAAGGAACAAAGAAACGTTATCTGGCTAACATCTAGCAGCTACATTTGTTTGGGAAAATATTCAAAGGCTTTATTTTTCATAAACAGTGCCGATATGAATGATATGAATGTGTCTGAATATTCTGATTGGCTGGAGTAGACGTCTCACATCAGCACATTCTAAACGTTCTCACAGAGCAGCATTCAGGCTAGTTACCGGTTTTGTTACAACTTCTGTTTCCGCAAAATTGCCGGAACTAATTTACAGATATTTTCAAAATGGCCTGTTCACATGTGATCCCTTTCCGGAAAATTGACGGGAATTTTTCCGGAAAAGTCTGTATGTGTGAAGGGGGCTTTAGACTACCTTCTTCTGTGCCAATTCTTTTGACGTAACGTTAGTCATGTTTTTAATTTTTACTTTTTTTATCTGCCAATAGGCTGACTCATAGGCATTTGTAGCTCAAGCCTTTTTGAAAAGCATTCTGGGAGCATGATCTCATTTGAATTTAAAGCAACAGTCACAAAAATGGCACAATTTACATCAAAGGAGGCAGATTCAAAGTTATAGAAAATGATTTGTGTGGTGTGAGCTGAAACTTCACAAACACACTCTAGGGACATCAGAGGCTTATTTTACATCTTGTAAAAAGGGGCATAATAGGTCCCCTTTAATACTCAATGGAACAACATTATTAAATGTGATTAATAAATTGGGAAGATGAACTTTGAGGTTAGGAATTCATATCCTTAATGCAAAATACAAGATTTAAACCTATTTTAGGTGATCTTTTCGAGGATTGCTTTTGTTTGGTTTCTGTATCAAAGATATGGCAACACACCACTGTTGACTATTTAACTGTTAACCTTTTTAAAGCGAGTGGTAGCAATCAAAAAAGGAGTGTGCAGATAGTTTATCAATGAAA
The DNA here is from genome assembly GCA_903798035.1 of Danio albolineatus. Classification (NCBI taxonomy): domain Eukaryota; kingdom Metazoa; phylum Chordata; class Actinopteri; order Cypriniformes; family Danionidae; genus Danio; species Danio albolineatus. Next base: position 2,973,959 of record CAIGQQ010004470.1, read on the forward strand.
AGACCTTACAGTAAGACGTTACGATAATATGATATTAATTTGACATCACGATAATATGATATTTATTTGTCGAATGTTGTTAAAACCGCCTCGAAATAACCCTTGCACAACCGATCTTTGTAGAACAACTGACTGAAACACTGGCTTAGCTTAGTAGTTAGCTAACCATTTACAGATTCATGCTAAATTTCATAGACATAAATGAAACTTTCATTTTTTGAGCATAAAAAGCATCTTATATATCATTCAAACACTAATTCTTTTTAATGAGAATTATTACAGCAAAAACATATTTTTGAATGAAACTATATGTAACTAAATTATGTAAATACTGTATTACTGCACAATTCTTAAAGCTGCAGACAATTAGGTTTGCCTTTTTGTCTCCAGTTTTGGTGGAAACCGGCTAACGCAGTTAATGTTCACGTGAACCAGAAGTCGTTATAAATTTCAGTATGTTACAGTATTCAGACTGAAAAGGAATATTGAGTAGGGGATGGGGTTTTATTTTTGCTCTCCTCTTGTCTTTGACTCACAGCATACTAATATTTGGATGGGTGTGGCTAAGCATATTTCACCCAAGCAGTCAATCTGACATTGTCAGAAAAAAAAAAAATCCATTCTGACACACACACTTACAAACACATGCATATACTCTATTGGGCCACTTTATTAGGTACACCTGTCCAACTGCTCGTTAGTGCAAATGTTTAATCAGCCAATCACATGGCAGCAACTCAATGCATTTAGGCATGCAGACATGGTCAAGACAATCTGCTGCAGTTCAAACTGAGCATCAGAATGGGGAAGAAAGGTGATTTAAGTGAATTTAAACGTGGCATGGTTGTTGGTTTCCAGACGGGCTGGTCTGAGTATTTCAGAAACTGCAGATCTACTGGGATTTTCATGCACAACCATCTCTACTGTTTACAGAGAATGGATTAAAAAAGAGAAAAAATCATGTAAGTGGCAGTTCTGTGGGCGTAAATGCCTTGTTGATGCCAGAGATCAGAGGAGAATGGCCAGACTGGTTCCAGCTGAAAGGCAGGCAGCAGTAACTCAAATAACCACTCGTTACAGCGAAGATGTGCAGAATAACATCTCTAAACGCACAACACATCCAACCTTGAGGCGGATGGACTACAGCAGCACTGTCAGCACTCCTGTCAGCTAAGAAAAGTAAACTGACACAGGCTCAACAAAATTGGACAATATAATATTGGAAAAACGTTGCCTGGTCTGATGAGTCTAGATTTCTGCTGCAACATTCGGATGGTATGGTCAGAATATTGCATTAACAACATGAAAGCTTGGAACAATCCTGTCTTGTATCAACGGTTCAGGGTGGTGGTTGTGCAATGGTGTGGGGGATATTTTCTTGGCACACTTTGGGCCTATTAGTACCAACTGAGCATTGTGTCAACGCCACAGCCTACCTGAGTGTTGTTGCTGACCATGTCCATCCCTTTATGACCACAGTGTACCCATCTTCTGATGGCTACTTGCAGTAGGATAACAGGCCATGTCATTAAGTGCGAGTCATCTCGGACTGTTTTTTTTTTTTGAACATGACAATGAGTTGACTGTACTCAAATGAACCCATTAGTCACCAGACCTAATAGAGCACCTTTGGGATGTGATGGTGCAGTCGACAAATCTGCAGCAGCTGTTTGATGCTATCATGTCAATATGGACTGAAATCTCTGAGGAATATTTCCAGTACCTTGTTAAATTCTATGCCACAAAAGATTAAGGCACTTCTGAGGGCAAAAGGGTACTAGTAAGTTGTACCTATTAAAGTGGCCACTGTGTGTATATGCAATGAGTAGAATCACATTTTGACTACTTACCATAAATTCCTGAGCTTGCTAATTAAAAGCTAAAAGCAATTGTATGTATAGTCAGTTACATATTATCTTTTTATTAAAGCTTAAACCTCTATTTGAACCTCAGCCACCGCCAACGGGAGTGACAAATGCTCTGTTGTAATAGGACAGACAAACCCATTTGAGCTGCTCTTGTGCTAAAAGCTTTCCCACGGTCCTGCTGTCAGCACTGTGGACACACAATGATGCTTGGCAGACGCACAGACCAGCCAGAGGCTCGTCTCGCATAACCCTTACCAGGTGCAAAGAGCCCTCCGGACCCCTAGAACTCCGTCCCTGTGACTCAATCGTGCGGCTGTGATCGTTTTAACAGCCAGGGTTTTAAAATGAGTCAGGTCTGTGGCTTGCTAAAGGTGCAGTCTGTAACTTGTTGGGTAAATTTTTGAGCAAATAACCAGGGAGTACAAAACAGTCCTCTCACTTTAGCCTGACTCACTATGGTAAGCTTGTAATAATGTTTTCTGATTTGCGTGGTAATGACAGGTGGGCAGGCCGATGTTCACTTTTAAATCATTACAATAAGCCTGTATTCATATAGGAGTCCTTTTCTCACAATAGCTGGAATAAATAAAAAAAAAAACAATAATTTAATTTGCTTAATTCTGCCTAATTCAATGTGTTACTTCAGTTTATCTGAAATTTAGTAGCAAATATTGCCGGAATCTTGATGCTAGATCAGATGCCTAAACTAGGGCCTACCATCCCATTTGAGAAGAGAGGGAAAGTTTTGGAGAGAGTTGGGGTTAATGGTTTTGAAACAGCCATGACCAGCTTTTCAATCAAGCTTTTCAACCGCCCTCAATCAAGTTTGTTTTTTGGCCCTTCATAAGAAAAATTTTGGGCACCCCTGTCCTAGATCAATATTTTAGCATGATCCTTCAATCCTGCTTTTCAGAGCAAAATGTAATATTTTAACAAAAAGGCTTCATTGGTTAAAGATAGAATGAAAAAATTGTATTAGATAATTAGGTTTGGGTATATCGTTAGAATGTTATAAATTCCCTTTTCAATTTTGATTTCGCTTATCTAAGTCATATCGATTCCCAGTTTCCAATATAGTAAAAAAATAAAATAAAATTAGGCCCTGTTCATGAGTGAGCCAATAAAATACCCCATTGTTTCCTCATTCTGATGGAAATTCTGTGAATATAAAATCCCAGTGAAGAACAAAACAGACTCGCACATGAATTAATATGCATTCCTCTAACTACTCTGCATCACAGTGAGATTACAACAAAGATATTTTCCCCTTATTTTTAAGTTCATCTAATGGTGCTTTCACGATAGCACTTTTGGTCCACGTGCGAGTTTGTTTGATGTCAGAATTCTGTACATTTAGCTAGTGTGAACGATGTTTTCTGAACTCGGGTGCACACTTACTTACCCCCGAGTCTGCCTTAAAGAGGTGATCTGGGGTACGGTTTACTCGAACGCTGTTCTGGTTCGCTTCTGATATGAATGCAATCCTACCAATTAATGGAAGTAAACCACCAACTGTACAACAAACTTTAGTTTTCATAACGTTCATTCGTGTGTGTGTGTGTGTGTGTGTGTCTGCGTATCACCTAACGTTACCTTGGCGACAAGCGGGACTGACCCAGTGCAAATTTTCAATTCACTGTTTCAGTTGACTATAATCTTCTTTGTTAAGCTTTGACACAGTGTACATTGTAAAACCGCTATAGAAATCAAGATGAATTTAATCAAATTGAATTGCAAACAGAGTGATAATGTCTGCTTGTCTCTTCCAAAAACGACTTCTGCAGACATCGCATTATGTTCTGAGCGTTTTCCGTCAGATAGACGTAATCGTTTCTGTAGAACGACTGTGATTGACTGACTGACATACTTCTTTCTATTTTGGCGCCTTGGTTTTTGTGGCCATCACAACAGCAGCTTGATGATGCAAGCGTATGGGGGTTTAGAAGGAAAAATGATGCTGTGAACACAAACCAGCCAAGACAGTGGCAAGGGGGGACAAGTGAACTTGGGTTCGCACCAGGCAATTGAGCCAAGTGTGAAAGCACCCTAAGCTTGTATTAAACATGCTATGTGTGTGGAACTTTTATTTTGAAAATGGGAGAGGCAGGGAGACTTAAAAGGAGTTGTTCTGTGAAGCAGGCAGTCATGAGTTTTTATCTGTTCACAGCTCACAAAATGCAAAATGCACAAACACAAAATGCAGGATATACAGCTTATACATTTATTCAGTTCCACCCCAGGGGCATATGGTCTGTTTAAATGTATCTTTTCTTAATTTAACATGTATAATGTAAAATTTGCTCCATATAGTTTTGCATGTTTGAAACTGTTTGCAAATACACAATATGATTTACTAACATCCTTTAACCCTAAATTAACCTCATAACGCCATTTTTTGTGATCAGACATTATTTAAAATGACAAAATGAAGATAAAATCATGCTATTTTTAAGTGATAAACGCTAGGTCAATTAGCATTGCACTATAATTGTACTTTAATGCTTCTAAAATACCCAGGATAACTTGATGAACACAAATAATTCAGATGTTGCCACAAAACTATGTTTTCTGCATCTGAAATTGCATATTTCTCCATACCTTATAGTACCCTAAAAACAGTGTACGAGCCAAGAAGTATGTCCAAATTGACAGAATTTAAAAAACAGTATGCGAGAAGTTCAACGGATGACCTACTACTTCTGGCGAGATTCTGCATCCGATGGACGCTACGCTATCCCATGACGCACTGCAAGAGAATTCAAGAATGGAAGTGAAGCGACACAACTGACGCAGATAGCGTATTCATACTATATAGAACATAGCACATTCATACTATATAGAACATACTTAAATTAAAATGCAGTACCTACTGAGTAGTAGGCAATTTCGGACACAGCCAATGTAGTATGCTTGAGGTCTTGAACTCTGTCCATTTTCCTGTTTTAACACATCTGTTTTTGTATTTTATATGAACAAAGAAAAAACATCAGCTGTTAAACATTCAGCGTTTAAATATAGCCGAGCTCTGCGGAATAGTGAATATACAGGAGCAGGGTGAAACTGTGTAAAATAGTAAAAAAAAAAAAAAAAATACATGAAAATTGGTACTTTTTCTCTAAAGAAACTAGACTTTATTTGTCTCTGGTCGAGACAAATAAATTATAGTCAAAATTATCGTTATCATAACACATACCAGAAGAAATCGTGATAGAATTTTAAGTTAATTTTGCCCATCCCTATCACTCACTCCTTCTAGCTAAATTAAACCTCTCCACCACTTCCTTTGAAAATATTTAACAAGTGTTTATGACAAACGAAGTATGGTTATTTTGCACATGAGTATATTAAAGGTACATTACGCTGGGTTCTGTGTGTAAGAGAGCTGTCCAGTGTAAAGCAGAGCTCATTAATATTCACAGCCATTCCAAATATGATCAAAACAGAGCTTTTCCTTGTAGGGATAATTTCTGTGGTTATGCTAAAATGAGCACATAAAACTGAAGAATTTCTAGAGAATTGATGAAATTACATAAGACTAGGGTTGGGCTGAAAAACATTATATCGAATCACGATGAAATTTGATAAAAAAAACTTTTCGATAAAAAAAGCCAATCACACAACAGAAATGGGAATCTAGAAGTGTGTTGATATTAGAGATATTTTTACAGAGATTCTATAGAGATATTACAAATTTTCGGCCGCCAACAATTATCATTCATTCATTCATTAATTAATTTTCTTTTCGGCTTAGTCCCTTTATTAATCCGGGGTCGCCACAGCGGAATGAACCGCCAACTTATCCGGCATTTGTTTTACGCAGCAGATGCCCACGGGGAGAACATGCAAACTCCACACAGAAATGCCAACTGGCCCAGCCGGGGATCGGACCAGCGACCTTCTTGCTGTGAGGCGAACGTGCTACCCACTAGGCCACCGTGGCGCCCCCAACAATTATCAGCCAACGAAAATAGATTATGCTGTATAATGGACCTTTTCTTTTTTGTGACTTCAGTCATCATTGACATACTCTTTTAAATCTGGAAGCATTAACAACTGATTTCAAAATATGTATCGTTATTGTTCAATATGGAAAAGAATTCATCAAGATTGCATTTTTGCCATACAGCCCAGCCCTACGTTTGCCACATATCTACTATGCAGATGTCAGAGAACATTCGTACATACTGAATCAGTGCACTCTATTGCACCTTAAAAACAATCGAGAAACAGTAAAATGATGAAATATGATTCTATTTCTAAAAAGCTAAAGTTTTTTTAAATAAAAAAAAGGATTTGACCCATAGATACATATGTTGTGTGTCCTTTAGAAGATATGTTTATAATCATTTAAAGGTTGTTCAAAAAAGGATGCAGTTTAGATCTATTTGATGTTAGGACTGTTAGTCTGTGCATGACACTTCGTGCTTGGAAATAAGACATAATTTACAATTTTTTACACGTGAAAAAGTGCAATGGCCCATCCTTTACAGCATCTCCGAGCTTGGAGGATGGATGCTGTGTGATTGCTTCAGCACATCTCTGACAGGCAGCGAGCACAGCAACACTTCTCGTCTTTAAAAGCTGACATGGCTGTTTCAGCAGCCTGCTTAACCTCTGAACGCTGTCAGAACTCTGTCGGGTTTGTTTATCCGTATAATAATTTATTTATTTTCCATGTCGGAACGTTTCCTAACCCACTTGATATGCAAATGAGCTCTCAAATATGAACATAAAACAAGTTGGGTTGAGAAAATGATGGATATGTTGAGCCTATATGAGCTCGTGTGCGAAGAGATCTTGTATTTGTTATGTAAGTTTCACTTTGGGACGTGACTCAGGGTTTATTTAAGAGAGCAGTGAGATAATGTTAGAAATGCAGATGTAAGCATAGTAAGGTTTATATTTTGTAAGGAAATGTGTGCAGCGCTGCATTGTGTATTTTGAAGTGGACTGAATATGTTGAAGTTGAGCAAATTTGTTCTTAGATCTCTCTCTCTCTCTCTCTCTCTCTCTCTCTCTCTCTCTCTCACGCACGCAAAATTTGAATGAGCATTTCACAATTACATTTTTATAGGAAGAACTATAAAATATTTTCTTCTTTTATCTGATTCAAAGCTGCATCCAATAAATATATATTAAGTTGATTTATTTATTTTTGCTTCAGCAGCAGAGATGTTTATGAAAAAAAAAAATCCAAACTAATAAAAGCACACTGTCTTGGTTTGTTTAAATAAATCGTTCATATTTAGTTTGTTTTATTCACTTTTGATTTTATTTGGAATTTGTTTTAAAATGGCATTCCATTTTGTTAGCCTAGCTGACAAAATATATTTTTATTTTACAAATGAATGTGCAGCACTTGTTAATTTTCAAATACTTGTTAAATTCTAATTTTGTTAAAATAGTTGTAAAAAAAATTGTGTTATTGGTGGTGTGACTCGTATCGAATTGTGAGTTGAGTAAATTGTTATATCTCAATCTCTAAAATGGGAATTTTAAAATGTGTCTTGATTTGTGCATTTGAATAGTAATGGCATGGTTTAAAGGAGATGTTTTTAATACAAGAAACAACATGGAACAACAACAACATGGAAATTGTAATGTTATGTTAAAGGGTCACGAAACACCAAAACACATTTTTTGAGCTGTTGACAGTCATACAGTATATGTGTCCAGCGCTTCTATAAACACTATTAGGACACATATATTGCACTAAAAAGTGAAAATTGGTTGTTTTTGCATTATTTCGAGCAAATTCGTTCTTCCGGTTTGAAACAAATTTTTGAAGCTGCGTCACGCAGATGAGATCCTTGCGTGTATTCCAGTGTGGAGAGTGGACGTCTGTACCTGCGAGTGCATCGTGACGTCTCTGAGCGTGCGGCATTGATTCATGAGATATGCTTGGTTGAAACCAATCAGCGTGCTCTATTGCAGTGGTTCCCAACCTTTTTCCTTGGGCCCCCCCCCATGTACGTATACAAAAATTTGAGCCCCCCC
>CAIGQQ010004470.1:2984842-2998178 GCA_903798035.1 Danio albolineatus
GTTACATTGTGTTGTTACATTATGTGATGTTATGTTAGGTTGCGTTACGTTACGTTATATTACGTTGTTATGTTGTTATGTTTCGTTGTGTTATGTTACATTATGTTATGTCATGTGATATGTTGTTATGTTGCGTTATGCTATGTTGCATTACATTGTTGTGTTGTTACATTATGTTATGTGTCGTTGTGTTATGTTGTGTTACGTTATGTTGCGTTACTTTATGTTGCGTTACGTTATGTTGCATTACATTATGTTGTTGTTGCATTGTTATCATATGTTATGTTATGTTATGTTACATTATGTCACTTTTTGTTGTGTTACATTATGTTACACTATGTTATGCTATGTTGCTTCACTTTACATTGTGTTGTTATTAGTACATGTTATTAGTACAAATAAAAATGGAAAGTTTTGCGACACGTTTTCTAGTCATTTGCATGGCAACAGATAAACCTTTCAAAACATCTTTTAAACACAATAGTTCACGTTAATTTACAATTATGTGATGAGGTGGAAAAAGATAATGCACATGTTTATATGTGTTCATTCTATAGATATACACTAGCAACTGATAGATGGTAGACTAGAGAAGCATAGGTGTGCAGATCTGTAGTGTTTCTTTTTAAAGTAACATTACCCACTTTTGTGATGACATTTAATTATTATTTTATTATTATTTATTATTGAATTTAAATATTTTATTGTTATTTTTTAGTAGTTTTTTTTTCATTTATGTTACAAAACATGATAAATAAAAAAAGAAGAGAGTTCTTTGTTGTAAATTGACAACTAAACAGTATAATGTAATTTGCTAGTGTATTGTAATTTTCTAATAAATGCCTCGTGTATCACAGTTTTTTTAATAAACTAGATCAAATTTGAAACCTTATGCCCTTAAAAAATCTATTTTGTTTTGTGTGCGTCTTTCTTTCGTTCTTTCTTTCGTTCTTTCTTTCAAGATCAAATGCAGTCTATGCCAAGACATGACCGGGACCAGTACAACTTGAATAGTTGTCATTTAACAATAAGATTGCTGTGTTAGAAATGTTTTTAAGTTAAATCTTGGATTATTCATGTTTGTTTATTTCTAAAGCTCTTTTACAATGTAGATTGTATCAAAGCAGGCAAACATAGAAGTTTTAGTAAACTGAAACTGTCAGTCCAGTTTTTTTAAAGTTTAATTCAGTTCATTGTGGTTTAAATTTCACTGCTGAAATTCCAAACACTGAAGAGCAAATGCATCAATTATGAGTAAATATCGAATGCATTTTAGTTTTTTTCTTTCCAGATAAAAGCTTTCCATCTCTTCCACAAGCAGTTATGCGAAGAAAGTTGATTTTATCTTCTTTCGGTTTAGTTGCACATTGATTTACTTAATGTCTTCTCTTTTTGCTTGTTTCCTTTTCTTTAGTGCTGGCAAACTTTCGAGGAATGGTTCAGCATGGACTCCCGCTGGAGATCGGTGACACAGTGCAGATTTTGGAGAAATGTGAAGGTAGTCGCTGTTTATATTGTGTAGACAACAATCAACTATTTCAAAACTGTAGATTCTTAGATTTAAAGACAAATGTATAATCAAAAATTCATGATGTCCGACCTGCTTTAAGATTAGTGCTTTAATGAGAAATGGTGGATGGGATGAATGTGCAAACAATAAATTTAGTTTATGAACAAAATAACTACCATTCTGTCCAAATGATGTAGAATTGGAAACTCAAGACTTACTCAAGACTTACTATTGGAAGAGAAACCTATTTGTGACTTGTGTTAGACTATTTTGACTCTTTAATTGAATATATTTTAAATGATTTTAGAGAATGATTACATTTATTAAAAAGCTGTTCTCCGGTAGAATGTTAGGATTTTTATCATTGAATAAATTCAAAGGTCTTATATGATTCTTTTTTTATATATGTGTCTTATATGTGTTGTTATCTATCTGTTTTATTGTGTAGCGCATGTTTATTAAGAAACTGTTATGTTTGCAAATTATATGTTGAATATTATTAGCAATGTTGCCCTGAATGTGGCCAGTGCTGCTGATGTGACATTAAAACATAACTTAACTGATTTATAATTAAAAACTAACTGGACCATAGATAGTTCCTGACGCTGTTTGCTATGATCATGTCCCAGGGGTATGATGTATATTTTTTAAGTTATAAAAACATAAAATCAAAGTTGTGAAAGTACAATCTAATATTAAAGTAATAGTTTATATTGTTAAAAAAATGATTTACTTTTGATTTTATTGACTGATGATCTCTTCCTAAATATTGTATGTGTGGGTATTTGGATGGATTTGTTGTATAAAATTTAAATTTCAGTTTAAAATTATTTTACACACATTAAGACTCCACTAATGAAAGTCAATCATGCTGTTTATTTTACATCTGAAAATTAAATAGTGCATTGTGCAATCTCATTTGCTTGTTGTAAGTATTTTATATTATTCATAAAGTGTCAAAATGATAAGCACTTGTGTATTCACAGTACTTTTGATACAGGCAAAATATTTGGAAAAAAAAAAACATATAATAATAATAATTGCCAGAACTTTGTAAGTTTAGAACATGACCAAAACGTGTGTGTGTGTGTGTGTGTGTGATTAGCAATCTCTACTTCACATCTATTGCATAAGGTATTTATAGTTGGTGAACATTTTGCTAATTTTGCTTTTGTCTAGTGTGATGATGAACCACTTTAAACCGAACAATTGTATGTTGCAGACAAATTGATGTTATGATGTCTTGCCATATTTCCATGAGAAAGTCAACTCAAGGTCACTTTCCATTGGTGTTTCGGCTTTGTTAATGAAGTTAGATTTTGTGAGGAGGTTAAAGAGTAAAGGTGCGTTCGACGTGAACCACGGCTGCAGCCGGCAATCAACAAGCTTAGCCAAGCACAGACGGGTCAGAGTTGAAAACGGGGCCATCACGTCAAACACTTCGGGGCTCATAGTTTGCTGCAGTCATGACTCATGACAGATCACATGGCGTGATCATTTATTCAATGTGTTAATTGAATTGTATTAATTTTATATTATTCATTTTATTAACATTTATTTATTTATTGCTAAGGCATCACGGTGGCGCAGTGAGTAGCACGATCACCTTACAGCAAGAATGTCGCTGGTTCAAGCCTCGGCTGGGTCAGTTGGCATTTCTGTGTGGAGTTTGCATGTTCTCCCTGTGTTCTCGTGGGCTTCCTCCGGGTGCTCCGGTTTCCCCCACAAGTCCAAAGATGTGTGGTACAGGTGAATTGGGTGAGCTAAATTGTTTGTAGTTTCCCAGTGATGGGTTGCAGCTGGAAGGGCATCCACTGCATAAAACACATGCTGGATAAGTTGGTGGTTCATTCCGCTGTGATGACCCCAGATTAATAAAGGGACTAAGCTAAAATTCTGGTAACACTTTATTTCGATTTGAGTATTAGTAGACTGTCTACTTAATATCTGTTGATACTGACATTCAACAGACATTTAACTGACTAGAAGATACTTAGCAAGTACATGTCAACTTACACTAAGACTACCCCCAACCCCAACCCTAACCTCAACCTAACAGTCTACTTAGAATCTAATGAGAATCAGTTGCAATGTAACAAATTCAACAAACAGACCATCAAAATAAAGTGTGACTGAAATTCATTCATTCATTTAAATAAATGAATATGCATTGCTATAAAGAGTTACACTTAAAACTGAATATAGTCTCTACAAACTATAATTCGTTTTCAACAACAAGGGAATTTAACTATTTGAGTTGATATTTGGTTATTCAATAAAAATCTATCATTTAAATCATTTATGGAGTAAATGGTCTAGATACAAAAATAACGAAAATAAACCTATGCAAAAAACACAGCCTTTATAAACAAATTATTTAACAGAAAAAGATGATTACAGTAAAATATTTGTAGTCTTTTAATAAGCATTATATGCACAAGATGGAGATGGCATAAAAAGTAAAATGTTTGTTTGGAAATTTGTGAGACGGAAGTTGTCCAGTAATAAACCCGAAAAACAGGTTTATTATGCAGTGAATCTAGCCAATTGTGTAATATCGGTGTCGTCATAGCAACTCCTGCAGTGGCCCTTCAGATGCTGCATCGGCTGAGTCTGCCGTCTGATCTCGGAGTGATGTCGCGGTACTTTGATACCACAGGTGACAGTCACGTGGCGTCGGCGCAGCGTCCTAACAGGGCAGCACCGATTTGAGACAGATTACGAACAGTCTGCATATCGCTGCATGAAGTCGAACACACCTATTATCACACCTAGATTACCTTTGGGAATTGAATTGGTTTTTAAAATGGTGTCAGTAATGTTTCTGTATGTAGAGTCGGAAAGTCCACTGTGTTAGAAATCGTAAAACTGCGGATCTGTAAATATCTATAAAAAAAAAAGAAAGAAAAAAAGTGTTTTGGGGATATTGTATTTTGTTCTTATTTGGTCAAAGGACATCACCATATAAATTGTTCAGTGTGAATTTCTTTCTGCAATCGAGGAGTCAACATATGATTCCTCATAATAAGAGCCTGCATTGAGAGAACTGTAAATGTTAAAGCTCGACTAAATTGGTACCATATTTTGAAAGATGCTTTAACAATTGGATTCAGAGAATACTCAGATATTATGCTAGAAAGAAGAATCTTAGAGCAAAGTAAAGCAGATGATGCAGATTTGATTCACAGTACTTTTACTTTTAACTATTAGCTATGGACTTAACCCTTTAGCATGACAGTTTATTTCACTTTTCAGCAATATTTCCACAACAGAATGTTATTAAATTTGGTAAAAATTCCAATGTTTTGGTTCAGAGCAGTAATGATTCATAGTAATTACAGTAATTAAAGAATTCTACTTGGATATGTCCATTATTAGTATATTTTCTTCAAGTCATTATCGAAGAAATACCATTAATGAACTCGATGTTTATTTGTGCATTAATTATTTTTATTATTCTGAATGCTTATAACTGATGTTTGCATTATACTGTGACTTATGACATATTATAAATGTAATTCTATAGGATGGTACAGAGGATTCATCACTAAGAATCCAAACGTAAAGGTAAGCCTGTGCATAATTTCAATAACTCCTTTATTTTTCTCTTGATCTGTTTTTCCCCTGGATCTGTTTCCTCTGCTTTGACTCTCAGTCCATTTATATACAGATGGTTTGTTTTCTCTTGTGTGTTTTACAGCAGTAATTGGCTCATTAAATAATTTCTGTGCTCTCTCCTCAGGGAATATTCCCAAGCTCCTACATTCACCTCAAGAATGCCCACGTCAAAAACAAAGGGTGAGAGTCTGTCAATTCTGGATCTAAATATACAGATCTTACTGCATGTAATGAGCTGAATTGATTCATACATTTGCACTAATTGGTGGATGGATAGAAAGCTACATGTATGACAGGAGAAATCAAAGCAAGCAGTTGTAAATCTGTGATGCATATCTTTGGTTTGGAGGTTTACATTTGAGAAAACAAACAAACAAAACATGCGCTTATAAACAGAACATTTCATTTGTAAAGGTTGCCAGTACCAGATGAAACAGTACTTAACAAATATGACCAAATTGTCTGTGCATCTACAAAATCAACAATATCTTTGTTGAAAGAGAGCCAGACAAGAGGTGGTAAAGGCCTTGGACGAGTCACTGCAGACCAGAGATCCTGAAGTGTTGTCGCTTCACCAGTAGCAGCCTGACAGAGGAAACCAGCAGCCAGGGACTCACTGACACAGACACAAAGACAGACAGGGGAACTAAACTAAGGCCCTGTTTACACTTATACGTTTTAGTTTTAAAAGGGCGTTTTAGAATGAGGGCGATCCACATCCACACTGGCATTTCACCTAGTGTTTCTGAACAGCTCTCTGTCCACACTACGTGTACACACACACACTGGCATGCGTTGCATCCAGGTAGTCAGCAGGTGCTTGGAGAACAGAACCCCAGGTGAGAGCTGTGCACGTCGGATGGTTCATCAAGGATCTACCGCTGGATCTAATCTCACTATATTTGTTAAACGTGACATTTCATTCATCTTGTTGTCGGTATCTAACGACATATTCCCAGATTTTGATCTTTTGGATCTATTACTTGTTCTTAGGTAACGTGTTTTGGCTCAGGGCAAAGATTAATATATTAATTTCTGTAACCATTTCTGTTGCCTTTATTTACTGTAATATATAAACTTATTGTACGTTTTAATGGACTAATATTCATCAAAAGAGAGGGTGTGTTTCATATTTTCAATGAAAATAAAAGGCAGTAATGTTATAGGCTTTGTTTTGTTATGAATATGCATACCGTGAAGATATTGGTCATATAAATATGCAGCTGCACGACGCCTCAACATTTTTAGTGTCTGTTAAGTTAATATAAAAATGAAAATAGGCAGTTCCTTATATCATGTTTTTATGAAACAACGTAGCAAGGGTGATGCGAATGTAGTCTACACTGTTCCCTCTGAAGATTTACACAATGTGTCTTCGGGAGTTTGTTTTACATATCATACTTGCGAAGATTGAACTTAGAAGAAAAAGATGCAAGACTGCACTTTGTGCAGGCTACTTGATATTGAGGGAAAAGCCCCAATCAGATGTGCGAATGTGTGCAGCCACACCTCTGTTTTCCCCCACCCACACTGACACAGAGCAGCAGCGTTTTAAAATGAAAACAACCTCTTCAGTGTTTTCAAAACACTGTTTTCAGCGCTCGAAAACTCCGGGCTAGTGTGGACGGAAGGCATAACCATAGCAAAACTTACGTGTTTTAAAACGAAAATGTATTAGTGTAAACGGGGCCCAAGAAACAAAACAATAAACTAAAGCACAAAGTAAACACTGAAACTATTGAAAATAAAAGCAAAGAGACATAAAATTGGAATTAACTTACTGAAAATAAAACAGGAAGAAATAAAACCAATAATAAAAAAATTAAGAATAGAATAACTTAACAAGCAAACTTGAAAAGGATAAGCTAGACGGGGAGAACAATGAAGGCCTACTGAAAAAGACAACATTAGACAAAGCACAAAGACAACTCAAACTCACAAACAGTACAGAGAAAACAAGCACGGTCCAGTCACAAGCAGCAGCAATGAACAAAGACATGATGAAACAGAGCACAATAGAAAGGGAGGAAAGAACATGAGGACCAGGTGTAAACACTAGGTGCGTCTCAAATCGCGTACTTGTGCACTTTTCTACGCCATTTTGTAGAATAAATAGTGTAAGTTGTGCGTTCACACGGAAAACTCTAAAAATAATAAGTGCACTTTAATTACCCGGATGATGCACTCATTCAACCGGTAAAATAAAGTGTGCAATGATGGACACTTCACACACTCAACGACCACAACTTTGCTCACGTAGCGGAAGGGGCGGAGCTATCGGGTGCACATATTGAATAACTTTATTTATTTTGGATTGTGAAAGCATACTTCGCCTACAAGAGTGATTATAGCGCCTCCCGATGGTAAATGGTTAAAATGGTAAAGGATGGTAAAAAATTTGGGTCATTTATTTCACTAATTGTCAAATCGTCAAACGTCATCAGGGAAACGGTTTGAACTTCCACTTAGTACAAAAACCATTAGTGCTCCATTTGGGATAGTACTACACACATATACTATGCTGTTGAGTGTATAGTGTATAGTGTGCCATTTGAGACGCAGCTACTGAGACGAGGAACTAGATGAGGGCTAAACAAGGGGGCGTGGCATCTGGAAACAAGGAGGAAGGAATAGAGGAGCACATGGTGAGCACAAACACAGGTTGAGCCATAACGTCAGAACGTAGACGTCACCGAAATAAGGAAGGGCTATGACACCACTAAAAATGTTTGTTTTGATAATCTTTAGTCAAAGTCTGATCGTTTGCTTCTGTTTCTAGAGTGGTGGTCCTTTGTTGATGTCAGTTACAATATTCTTATCCCTGCCCCTCTTACTGTTTGTTTGTTTTGAGGTAAATGATCCACAAACCCCCACCCTATAAAGTTGTGAAAAGTGTCGACATTTTAGTACCAATCGATACTGATATTTTAAAAACGTCCATTTCGCGCTAACATTCGAGCACTGTTGAGAAAGTGCTTGAACACCACTGATTGGTCATTGTGTTCACATGCTTAACAGACTGTGATTGGCTGAGAAGGTCATTAGTTCACCATTTATCACCACTGGTCAACAAGTGCAAACACAGATACTCGGACAGCGGATCTTTTCAAAGCCACATAGATCAGCTGATCCTTTTTATGAGCTGACATTTGAGAAACCTGCTGATAAATGGACTTTGAAAAAATCCATTGCCTGTGTGTCTGTGTGTTATTTGTGTTTGCGTTTGAAGAGCAGAGTTTATGTGCTCAGCAGTGCCCAGATGTTAGTGGGAAATGGACATTTCTAAATTTCAAGCACCGATTACTACCGAAATGAATACTTTTGACGATCTTAAACCCTACTCAATATGCAGATTCAGTTGTAAGAACATCAACATACTGAAATAAAATTCGGCTTCATGCAGACTTTTAGGTTTAACTGCTTTGTTTTTGTTTGCGCTCTATATTTTCTTTTTGTAATGTATTTTTTACAACTAGTGTAATCCTTTTTTTCAATTTCCAAATGAGAATTGGCACATTACACATTTTTAGGAATGCACCGAATTGTCGGCTACTGAAAATTATTGTCTGAAAAGAGAAAAGAAATTCATTCCAATGCATCCTTGCACATTTTATGTTTTTTGTCATTCATTCAATCATTGATTCATTCATTCATTCATTTTCTGTCAGCTTAGTCCCATATTTATCAGGGGTCGCCACAGTGGAATAAACCACCAACTATTCCAGCATTTGATTTATGCAGCTGATGCCCTTCCATCAACAACCCAGTACTGGAAAATGTATTATGTTTTGTTTTATTATTATTTAAATGGTCTTTAAAAAGTGCTTTTTTATTTTATTGATGCACCAATTGGGAGACAAGATATACAGTTTTCAGTTCCATTAAATGTTCGTTTTATATGTTTTGGTCTGCATTTTAATAGATAATCGGCACCTTATATCTTCATAGCAGTAAATGAATCCAGATACAACTGAATTGAATCATAATCAACATCGTATTACTATCTTGACCCCATTTCATCACCACTTTAAAAATTGCATTACGTTATTTTTTATTATTTTTTTATAATTATTTTCAAAGTTTTTACCTTAATTATTATAGGACAGTAGAGATGTCAGACAGGAAAGCATCGGCAAAGGACCTCGAGCCAGCAATAGAACTTGGGTCGCTGTGAGCACGTCTCTGCTTCAGTATATGTCGACCCACAGTACAACTAGGCTATTGGCACCGACCGCATTACATTGTAATACATCAAACAAGATGCCATTTATTTTAAAGAAAGACATTTTTGATTCTGTTAAAGTACAGGATGATGAGTTCAACAATCTGAGAAATTGTTGACCCAAAAAACTAAATGGCTAATAAATCTCACCATTTGCCCTTGAAAAAAACCTTGAACTGCTATCAGGCAATCCATCCTCATGCTTCAGATAAAATGCATTTGCAAAACAACGCATCTGCTGGATTGAAGTGACAGGAGCCTTCACCATCCCACAAGCCACTGCAAGTGCTTTTTTGCGGACATGTCGTCATGAGTCAGTGTCTCCACTTAGGGTCGTGCGAGGTCACCGCTCTCATTCAGATGGAAGTGCTTGAACGTGTGTTTGTGTGTCTCGTCCCGCAGGCAGTTTGAGACCGTCATCCCCACCGAGGACTCGGTCATTACAGAGATAACTATGACCTTGAGAGACTGGGGCACCATGTGGAAGCAGCTCTACATGGTAAGATCACTCTTTGTGCTGTGTGGAACAAAGAGGTTGGTTTAAATGGGGAAATGAGTTTATTTCTTTTGATAATGGTTAAATTTATCAGGGATATATACAGTAGTTATTATGTGGCTTTAGATGTCATTGAAAACCTGTTTAATGGAAAACCCCACATATCTCATTTTCTGGTCAAAAACATTACTCTAAATCAGTATTTTTATTTATAGATAATGTTATCTACTTTTTTAGATACTGTTATAGAATAAAATGTGCATTTACATTAAATGCAGTTGCTTTGAGGGAATTTAATTAGAGACCATGGTGAGTGTTTATCAACAGTTAAAATTAATTACTTGGCTTCCAATGTTATGAAAGTCATAAATCAAATTAATTTGATCGTATTTTTGGATTTATTTGATCTTATTGTTATAAAAACATTGTTATAAGATGTATGTGAATATTCCAAATATCTATTTTGAATTAATTTAAATAATTAACTGATAGAATCGAACAATCAATTAAATACAGAGAAAATTAGGAGTCCGCTATTCTTTTTTGTTAATACTTCTTGCTTTTTTTTTCAATTTTAAATCAATGAGACAATAAAAATATTGGTCACACTTTACAATAAGGTTAATTAGTTTATGTTAATTAATGCATTAACTAACATGAACATACAATGAACAATACATTTACTACAGTATTTGTTCATGTTAGTTAAAGTAAGTTAATGAAAATACGTTAGTAATGAAAATAATCATTCAATTATGATTATTAAATGTTGTAAAAGTGTTGTTCATGATTAGTTCATGTTAGTAAATGCGTTAACTAATGAACCTTATTGAAAAGTGTTAATGCAGAAAAACAATGTTAAATAAAAAATCTGCTGTTTTAAACTAAGTTTGTCAGAAATAAGTTTTAAACAAAAACATTAAGCAGCACAAGTGCTTTATACATTAATAATCAGAACTGCCCATTGAGTGCCAATCTGAAATTACAAATCAGCATATGAAGCAATCTTTGTCTTCAATATAATTTTATTTAAGAATAGAAAAACAGATAGATGGATGGATGGATGGATGGATGGATGGATGGGTGGGTGGGTGGGTGGATGGATGGATGGATAGAAAGATGGATGGATGGATGGATGGATGGATGGATTGATTGATTGATTGATTGATTGAGTTTTGCTTTACACAATCCTAACATGTTTCTAGGATGTTTTATGGAGTATGTACTTTACATTTAGCCTGCTCCTAGCATGTTCTCCCAAGTTGGTAGCTACATGTAGCATGTTTTAGCATCTTGCTAACGTAAGCACTAATCCATATAATTTTGTTGTCATTTACTACTTAGAATTGTTTTGATTAAAAAAGATAAACAATTTGCTTCCCTCATGTCTTTTCTGTCTCTTTCAGAGAAATGAAGGAGATCTCTTTCATAGACTGTGGCATGTGATGAACGAGATATTGGAGCTGCGGCAGCAGGTTCTGGTTGGACACCTCACTCATGACCGTCTGAGTGACATCAAACAGCACATCACAGCACGACTGGACTGGGGAAACGAGTGAGTTTTACTGATATTGTATTTTCAGCAATGCACATTTTATTTTTCCATTCGAAATGTGTTGTGACTTGTATTCTATATCGATTTATGTGCAATCTAGCTTTTCCCTTGCACTTTTTTTGCTGATGTTTAATGCCTCGTGACTAAACAAAGGATTTCAGTGGGATCGTGCACACCATCACACAAAACTCCAGATATAAAAGCATCATTTTTAATAATTTTTTGTTTTGTTTTGATGCGCTGTCTCCAAAAAACATCTGAGGATAAGTGCGAGTGAAAATCATCCCAGTGTTTATGAGCCTTCAGGTTCCATTAGTTAATGTGAGTTAATGTACAGTATTTGCTACCATGACCTAAGAATGAACATTTATCATTAACAATACAAATTTTGTATGGTTGCGTGGGTTTCCTCCGGGTGCTCCGGTTTCCCCCACAAGTCCAAAGACATGTGGTATAGGTGAATTGGGTAGGCTAAATTGTCCGTAGTCTATGAGTGTGAATGAGTGTGTATGGATGTTTCCCAGAGATGGGTTGCAGCTGGAAGGACATCCGTTGCGTGAAACATATGCTGGATAAGTTGGTGGTTCATTCCGCTGTGGCGACCCCAGATTAATAAAGGGACTAAGCCGAAAAGAAAATGAATGAATGAATAATATAATATAATCATGGTTCAACATTTGCTAATGCATTATTAAAATTCAAAGTTTGTTAAAGTGTAAGTTCACCCAAAAAAAGTAAATTATTTTATTATTGCCTCATATCGTCCCAAAACCCTGAGACCTTTGTTCATCTTTAGAACACATATGAATGTGTTTTAGATGAAATCTGAGAGCTCTCTCATCCTTCATAGATGGCAACAGTCCAGTGACATTCAATTTCTAGAAAAATGCCAAAAAAAAACATTCTCAAAACAGATCATTGTGCTTCAATCAAAACATTCTAAAGCTATGAAAAGAATTTTATGCTCACATAAAAACAAAATGAACAACTTTATTCATGAGTTTCTTCTCAGTTTCAGTATAGGGCACACATTCACAAGAGCAATGTGCTGTTCACGTGCCAGTCTTGGGCCTGCTACTAACAGGAAATTGCATGTGGCATCTGGGATATCCATCACTGTACAGTGTTCATGAAAGCGCAACCAAAACAATTGTTTTGGGCAGTTATTACAGGACTATATATGCGCAGCTTATGGCATGCTTAAAAATGCATTTTAAAAAAATGAATCGAAAATAATTGTTTTGACAGTGTTGTTGTCTGTATATGAAAGTTAGAAAAACTCAAAGGAAAAGTACATTTCGTACATGTATATGCGCCTAAAATGAGGTTTTGTGTAGGCCTGACGTTATATATCGCGCAATATATGAAATTGAGGGAGGTTAATTTGTAAAGGCGCAATGTATTGTCTATTATATACATAAACATTTACGATGTTTACACACAGACGACACAGTGGCGCAGTAGGTAGTGCTGTCACCTCATAGCAAGAAGGTCGCTGGTTCGAGCCTCGGCTGGGTCAGTTGGCATTTCTGTGTGGAGTTTGCATGTTCTTCCCGTGGTTGCGTGGGTTTCCTCCGGGTGCTCCGGTTTCCCCCACAGTCCAAAGATATGCGGTACAGGTGAATTGGGTTGCCTAAATTGTCCGTAGTGTATGTCTGTGAATAAGAAAGTATGGATGTTTCCCAGAGATGGGTTGCAGCTGGAAGGGCATCTGCTGCATAAAACAAAATGCTGGATAAGTTGTCGGTTCATTCCGCTGTGGTGACCCCGGATTAATAAAGGGAGTGAGCCCGAAAAGAAAATGAATGAATGAATGTTTACACACACACACACACACAGAGAGACAGAGTGCGAGAGAGAACAGATAGTGGAGGTGAAGAAGACAAGGCATGTGTCACGGATTGGTCAGGCTCTCACGTCCCACAATCACAGCGA